>CANXYI011080525.1:0-18325 GCA_948208565.1 Hura crepitans
TAGGATGTGCTTGGACGAGCCTAAAAATACCATACCTTATAGCTTAAAAATTCCAATCTACATGTTGGTGAAAGAATTTTAATTTTTTGAGCTCATTTGAGTTTTTTTTAAATTTCTTATTTTTATGTGTAAATAGTAACCATAGTGGTCATTGGAGTTTGAGCCTAAAATTTTACAAGCCTTTTCATAGGCCCAACCAAGAATTTTTAAAACTGAAATGACTATTTTTGGAGTTCTAAAAAAATTAAAATGAATTTCTAAAGTTTAAATGGAAATCGGGTGAATACTAGCTGTTCGATTGCCACATGTCGTGATCTGATCCATCCACCTTAGTAATATGAAAAGCCTTACACATGTGAGAGCGTCACATGTGTAAAGCATTCACCTTAAACTCTCTTCCCCCTAAAATTCGATGCCATTCCTCCACTTTTCTCCTACCATTTTTCTTTTCTCTCTCCTTTTACACACACTAAAACTATATGGAACCAACCCTCTATAATCCCAAGAATCTATTCCAAGCAGTAGAAGTGAGAAATTTGGCTTGCAAAGTAGGATATCACTAAGAGGTGAATAGTGTCAATTTCAAGTGTAAGTGATGATTTCTCAATTTTTATTTTTGTTTTGGGTAGTATACATGATTCAAAGAAAAGCTATGTTTTTAGATTTAAATTTAGAGGTTTGTAGAACTTTTGGGATTTTTTTCTAAGTGTGGATGGTTATGTTTAGGGCAAAGAAAAAGAATTAAAGGAAAAGCTCAACCAAGGACATAAGTGGTTGAAAAAGGGGTGCTCCCACATCTAGGTATATGGATTTGATATACTTTATGCATGCCATATAGTTTTGCATATGTATATATATGTAAGTGTGTATGCAAGTTGTGAAAGTTAACATATTGTATGGAAATGATGTGAATTGACTATGTCATTATGATTGCAACATAAAAATAATATTGTATACATGATTTGGGTGAGAGAAAATTGGTGTAGCTATGTGACCTTGTATTGGTTGAATGGTATATATGTATTAGGTATAATGTGTGAACATGTATATGGCATGATAACTATGTCATTGATATCAAAATGGAAAGAAAATTTTGATGGAAAAAGGAATAGAAGGAAAAGGAAAGATAAATAATGGTTTAGTGATGTGTAACCTAAAAATAGTTTGTAATTATGTTACATGCAAATGTATATGACATGGTTTTTTTGGAATCTGAAAATAATGGCATAATTGGATATAGAAAAATTAGTGATGATGATGATGTGTAATGGTTGATAAATAAGGTAAATTAAGGCTTGGTACAAGTGATGGCATGACAATTATAATGGGATGAAATGACCATATGAATAGTGATTGGTACGAAGATGACCAAATGAATAGTGACTTATGGAAAACTTACCAAATAAGTAGTATTTTATAAAAATGATCCGTAATTAAGAAATATGCATAAGTGCACCTATATTCAACATGTGAAATACTAGTATTGTCCTTATAAATTAAGGATGATTGTTAACTGAATAATGAAGAATAATTAGTAACTAGGTCCATCAGTTAGACACCCACTAGATGGGTTGACCGGTCAACTAGGGAGTTAGCAGCTATTAGGCAAATTAGTCCTTCTAGGGCCATTATTGTACGATGGAGATGGCAAGTGTAGTCATCGAGTTTTTGACTTTGAACCCTACACACTTGGGTATTAGGAGGTCTATATGGGCTAATCCTTGCTGCCCATTACATTTATTATGGATATTAGGAGGTCCCATGGGGCTAATCCCTACTATCCTCTAGCTTGATGATAGAGATATTAATTGGAATATTGGGAGGTCTAAAGACGGATCCCTACTATTTACTAGTCTAATATTAGGAGGCTTTAGTGAACGGATCCCTAATATTGAACTAGCTAGTTGCAGCAATTGGGGGTCCAAAATGTGAGCCACTACATAATATAGATCCCATTATCCAGAGTCTTAAAGAGTAGTCTATCAATCATGGGCTTAAAGGGTAAAGTAATTAAATGAATGTAATATGGTATGACTATTAATAATGGTTAACAAGGATGATAGGAACATGAATAATAAAGCTCACCAGATGAAACCAGAATAGGTTACTTGTTTGATAAGGCACTATAAAGTTTAATATATAACTAATGAATAAGTAATAAAATTACACGTAAATGACTTCGTTACATGTGCCATTATGCATCTCATATTATTTATATATGTATACATGTATGACATGCATTTATTATATCAAATCCACCACTAAGTGAATACTGAGCATATTGGAGTTTCAATGCATAGGTTGTAGACGCAGTTAGCTTACTAGCCTCATCAAGTGTTGTATATCTATTGTATTGTCAGGGTAAATTTTGTTGTACTTTTGGGAGTTGTTTGCAATGGCACTCATGTGTATGTAAAGGAAATATGCTTAGTAACTATAAAATTTGATCTTGTGGTTAGATTATCGCATGAATAATATGAACAAATATGTATGTGCTTGACTAGTTAAATTATATGATTGTGTTATAATTAGATGTTATGGGTCTAAGACCCTATGTTGATTGTGTTGACTATAATGGATGGGATCTAGAGGGCCAAAAGGATCCAAGTGTTATGGAATATGAAAATTTATAATTATAAAAGTGTTTTTGGATAAGAAAATTTTTTGATTTTTCACTCAAGTAGCTATTATGCTGCCCAAATTTCTATAAAGTAGATAACGGACCAAAAATAAAATTTTATCAGACCAAAATTGTAAATACTAGGATGTTATGCAACAATATAAACAAATCAACTAAGATTTACCCTAAAAAGGATAAAGGCTATAAATGTTAAATGAATGTTGCTTGGGAGCAGTTTTAGGAGGGGTAACTTGTAGAAAGTATCATTTCTTGTCTATTCCCTTTGAGAATGGGCAAAGGGTGTTACAAAATTCATCAAAAGGTAACTCCTTATGGTCTGCTAAAAACTAGTGTCCTTGTACCATCAAAGGACACTACTTGAAATCTTTTTTCACTATCACATGTTGGCCTATAGGTTTGCTAACCATAATCTTTAGGTAAAGATGCTATGAAACTAACCCCCAGTCTCGTGCTCGTGCAACGTATATATATTAGTGTGTAAAACTCAGATTTATTAAAGCTAAAGTAGGAGAGTTAAAGAGAAGGAAGGTAATAGTGATGACATCTAGAGAGTCTGCCTCATCAGTGGCTCGTATAACATACTTATTGGCTAGTGCTCTAAGCTCTACTCTTAACTTGGATCTAGCCTTTTAAGTATCCTCTATCCTAGGCCTCATGTCACCTTAGTCTCCACTCTGACCTAGGGAAGAAGCAAGTGCAAATCCCTAACCAACATTGGATTTCCCCATGCAATCTCTAATAAAGTGATCATGTGATCCATATCTATAACATACTCTGGGCTTATTCCTCTAACACTCTCCCTTATGTCTCTTATGGCATGTCAAGCACTTGGTATCGAATTACTCTTAGTTGTGGAGCTTGATGTACTAGCCACCTATGATTGCTACTTCCTTTTACTTTAAGCCCTATGTCCCTGCTTCTGAGTCTAACTCTATCTCTAAGAAAGTTATGATTGTCCCCCATTATAATTTCCCTTGAACTTCTTGTCTAGTTTTTATGCTCCACTACCTGATCCTTAGCTATAGGACCTCTTCTTTTGTTACAACACTCTTATCTCATTTAGACATTCTTTAGTTGTATAACAATCATTTATAAGAGGCATGAAGTTTTTGGTCTTTATAAAAGCAATCTGAGACTTAATCTCAATGTTGATCCCCTTTTTAAACTTCTTACATCTGTCGACTTCAATCTGCACCATATCCTTAGCATATCAACTCAATGTAGTGAAGTCCTTCTCATACTCCACTATAGGCTTCTGACCTTATTTCATGTCCATAAACTCTTATCTTCTTCTATCTAAGTACCTCTTCATAATGTACTTCTTGTAGAATTCTTCTAGAAAGAAATCCCATGTTAAAACCTATTTATCCTTGTGTTCTTTGATCATAACCCAGCACTTGTATGCCTCTTCATATAAAAGAGAAGTAGCACAGATAACCTTCTCTTCAAGAGTACATCTTAGCTGCTTTATGATATGCTCAATCCTTTCTAACTAGTACTTTGCTCTACTAGCATTTATGGTTCTCTCACTTAAGAAATCCTCAGCTCCTTTCTTCTTAATGTTCTTAAGGTATGTCTTATAGAAAGCTAAAAGTGTAAGCTATGGTGGTTGTGGTACTGGCATATGTGCTGGAGGTGCAATAGTAGTAGCTTGTCTTAATATATCTAACATCTCCTAAAGGAAAACATGTGGTACTCATACTGCTAATGATGATTGTCTAGCATCAGTATAGGAGACTAATCCTTCTCTAGCCTCTTGCCCAACTGTGGTTAGAGCATGAGTCTCCACTCCCTCATCACTGTGTGGTGTTTGACTCATCCTAATTGTAGGTAGAAGAACAAAGCATTAGTCTCAGTATGATAAGTCATGTGATGTATGTATGTATAAAATCCAAATGTACTCATATGTTACCAAAGAAAGCCTAAACCATAGCTGTAATACCACTAAATGTGACACCCTTTATCCCATTCGATCACCAGACTCGGATAGAGAGTGTGCGCATAAATGTAATATCTGAACTACCTTATCTTAACTTATTTAAAATGTGCATATAATTATGGTCATTAAAAAATGCTTAATTTATAAAAGTGCAAATTGTTAAAAACTTTTCAAAATCAAGTTAGGAAATCCTTTTGTGAATCCTTGTGCCAAAAAAATATGGTAGCATAATAACTATACTAGGGCATTATCCTAATTTTTCCTTGTGACTTACATTGAAAATAAATACTTCTATATTCGTTCAATCTCAAATCAACAGTTTTGTGATCTTCTGATCACCCTAAATCAACCATTAACACAAAGTATAAATCTCAACCTCTGGAAGAGATATCATATAAGTCAAACATTTAAAAACTAGCTTTAGTAAGGTTACAAAACATTGAAAACCTTAAAAATGCACAACTACACATTATAGGCCCATTTTCCCAATTGCAACATATAAGCAAATCCACATTTTACATAACATGGTTTAAGTTTACATATAACAAAATGTATACCAAAATGACAAGTTTTCACTTGTTTATCTTGTCACAATGAGGCTTGGACCTAGCTTATTCTTCTTGAACCTTTGAATCACAAATAAAACACAATACACTAAGTAGAATTTTAGTCATGTAATTGCTATGATAGGCCATAACATTTCAATTCATACATGTTAAAACATTTATTCATGCGTATTTCATCATAATGAATATCGTATCAACATAACATTGAGTGTGTGCATGTGTAACATAAGTGCTACGGTGTGTGAACATACATAAAATGAACAACTCATGATATGATGCATTATTCTATGATTTTTGCACTTTACAATGCTTTTCTCAATAAGCATTTTTCGTTTCTAATAATTAATTAGCCCATATGAAAGAAAAAAAATCCTGTGGATAATAGGGTATCATGGTGTGCAATAGCCCTCATTATGGACACTAATGGCTACTACACCAGCATAGGACCTAAATGTCACATATATAGATTGAACTCAATATAGACCTATAGGTCAGTACAAATGTCAAATCAATAAACAAATATTGTGCAGTGACACTATTGAACCAGTTCGACGGCTGCACTTGTATAGAAATACATGTAATATTTCTATTGGACCCTTTAGTAATTAGATCTACATAGTGGGCCGAAGGCTTAATATATAGCATAGGTCCGTCGACCAAAATAAAAGAGGAGCAAATGTACCCTAGCAGCTACTAATAATCTTAGTTGACATGTCAACCTATCTGATTAGGTTGTTTTAATCGAATAGGCCATTACTTACCTTTATTAACATATTTCCTTCTTAATTTAATAAAATTTTAGTATATCCTCTATGTGGGCAATTTAAATGTATTTTATGCTTCTCAAAATCATACTACAAAAATAAAACATGACATAGACCTCAAAAAAAATGCACATATATGCACATAAAACCATCATATAGCATTTGAACATATATTATGTCTGTATTTTACTAAATATGCACACATATGGTTTCCTTCACTTATGAATTATTTATTATCATGATTATAGGTAATTTTTCATGAGTACAATTGATTAACATAGGCGACACATCATTCGAACAACATAGTCCATAGGTGAGCACATTCACTTTATATATGCTAATCAACCATAATACAAATATTCATCACACTTAATTTCCATTCATCATAACTTAGCCATTTTTAACCCAAATACACATCCTTCTTTTGAATTATTTGACTTCATATTTTTAGGCATTTTTAATACACAACAAATATGCTTTTTATGCATCAAACCTTTCGGCTTATACATCCTACACACCCACAGCTTACATTTCTCACATACCACACATAGGTCATAACTTCATAATACCAATACATGTATTTAACACATAATTTCTTCATTTTAAGTAAATATGCCCATAATAAGCCTACATGCATGTTTCAGCAATAGAATGAATTTTCTCCATTCATTCCATTCTTACATAGTCCTCAAGCAACCTAAATTCATACTACTTACATAATATAGGTTATAACCATTTAATCCATTTTTTCTTTCATATTTAACATATAATTGACAAAAAAATTCAAAAGCATCTCAATGATAAATTTGGCCATAATGAATCATGCATTCTTACTCTTATTACCATCTTCATTCACATATCAAAAGGCATATTAAGTAATGGCATTGTCATTAACTCACCTCATTTATTCATTAAATGGCAATTTCTCTTAACACACTATCACATACACACATTTATTTAGGGCATTACATTTATTTAACATATTATAGCGATTGCACTTACTCTATTGGTCAAAATATGCACACAAGGTCAGATTATACCTTTTCCTTTCCTCGATCATTTTTTTTCTTGCCTTGCTTAACTAGGAAATATAGATTTGATTTATTAAAATCCGTACAAAAAATCATACAATTAATAAAAATTAAAATTGATCACTTAAAATGACTATTGGGCACCTAAAGAAGCTAGGAAAAATGTCAAAGTTCAAAAAAACTAACCCAAATGAAAAATGGGTACTGGTCATCAGATTGTTAAATTGAGCTCTATACACTACCATTTTGCAAAATTCCACTTCTCGTTATCTCTAGAGACCATAGCAGGGCTACCATTAAATTTTGGTGAATTAATTTGGTTAATTAAGGGAAAAATGAAAATCAAGAAATGGTGATGGAGGAGTGGACATTGGCTATGTGGAAGTAGGGGCTGATTTACTATTCATTTGTTGAGTGTTTCACAATTTTCACTTATATAGGTTGGTAGAATTTTGGGGCAAAATTTATTCTTTCACCATTTCCTTTATGATTTTAAAAATTGAAACTAATTATTTTTCCTCTAATTTTCCTTCAAAAATTAAATAAATTAATTCCCTTTTAGTCTTTAAAAATAAGAGTTCAAAAATTGCGAAAATCTGAATTAAAATGTTCAAATTTCATGTAACCCGATTTTAGTAAAAATACTTCCCAACTTTTAAAAATTTTAATTCCAACACCATTGGACTCATGGAAATTTTTTAGTATCAACTTTTGTAGGTTTTATAACTTTTTGTGCAACTTTGAAAATTATTTACAGTTTAGCTTAGCCTTATTCACTATTCCCAAAATAGTGTTGTAAAAACTTTCTTAGCATTTTTAACTAATCAAATGAACTCCAATTGACTTCAAACTTTGCCTAAAATGATATTTTGACTACTACTTTCATCTAATGACTTTGGTACACCCTGAGTTTAGAAAACACTATTCATCTCGAGAAAGCATGATTCATAAAATTAAAATTTTTCGGGCATTACAAAAATACATATGTATACACAGAACGAAGTAATTCCATACACATACCCATATTAACATATGTAATGCATAAACAACATACAATACATATGACATTAAATTCACTTACATTAGTCTCTAAAGCACTCTAAATCCACACCTCAATGGTTATCTCTTACTTTATCCAACAATTCCTTCTCTTTTCCTACAAACATATTAGGTTATTTGGTTTTAAAAGTCATAAAAAAAAATCTTCCAAACCACCAAATTGAAAACAAATTATGTAGATATCATCCACACACATAGTACTACACAAATAAATTTTCAAACTTTGAAAAACAACACTTTCAATTAACATAAGCATAATTATTTCATTTTCATCAATTTTTGCCCTATAAAAGTTTTATAAATAATACCTCTCTCCCTCGGTCATCACACGGTGCCCTAAATGCTTAAGAAACACTATTCATGGCTCGAGAGGTACCATTGATGAAATCAAGATTCTCAGGCATTACAATCTTTCCCATTTTAGGAAATTTTACCTTAAAATTTACCTATTTTTAAAAAGTGAGGGTATTAGGCTTTCATCTATTTTTCAATCTCTAACTTAAATTCTTCTATTTTATGGTGCCTCCGTAGCATTTTTACTAGCATTATAGATTTATTTCATAGCTCATTGACTTCTTTAACTAGTATTTGCACTGGTTCTCCCTCATAAGTTAGATTTGGCTATACTTGGATTTCCTTTATGGGTATTATAGGAAAAGGATCAAACCTATATCACCTCAACAACTATACATAAAACACATTAAGAATTTATGACAGTTATGGTGCCAACACCAACTGATAAGCCATTAGTCCTATACATTCTATAATATCATATAGCCTAATGAATTTCGGACTCAACTTTCCCTTTTTGGCAAATTGAAACATCTTTTGCATGGTGATATCTTGAGAAACACTTTTTTACCAACCTCATATTTAATATCTTTCTATTTCAATTTAGCATATGACTTCTATCAGTTAGTGGTATCTTTCAACCCTTCTATGATAATCTTGACCTTCTCATCAGCATCTCTAACTAAATTAGGTCTTATAAGTCTACTTTCACCCATTTCACTCCAATAGAGTGGAGTTCTCTATTTTTGGCCCTATAAAGCCTTATAAGGAACCATGCCTTGGCTAGCGTAATAGTTATTATTATAAGCAAATTTAGCCAAAGGCAAGTACCAATCCTAATTTCCTTTAAATTTAATGGTTCAACACTATAACATGTCTATTAACACTTGTGCCACCTGTTCTGATTATCCATGTATTTATAGATGAAAAGCTATGTTGATGGTGAGGCCAACCTCTAAAGCTTTCTACAATTTCATAAAAAATTGAGAAGTAAATCGAGGATCTCGATCAGAAACAATGGCAAATGACACTCCGTGCAATCTCACAATCTTTTATATGTATAGTTGTGCTAGATTCTTTAAGGAATAATCTATTCTAATGGGGAAAAAATGAGTTATCTTGGTAAGTCTATCTATAACATACCAAGTCACATTTACTTCTAGTCTTAGGCAAACCCATTACAAAGTCCATAGTGACTTTCTCCCACTTTCGTTCTAGAATTGTTATAAGATATAACAATCTAAAAGGAACTTAATGTTTAAACTTAACCTACTAATATGTTAGGCATTGGGTTACATACTTAGATATATCTTATTTCATTCCTCAACACTAATAATGGGGTTTCAAATCATGTTACATTTTTATACGTTCTGAATGGATGGCTTAAGGAGTATTATGTGCTTTTTTTAGGATCTATACCCTAATTCCTCTTGATTTAGGTACACATAGCCTGTCATGAAGTAGAAGCATCTATCTATCTTGATCTCGAATTCTATGGTGTTTCCCTCTTTGACCTTACTCACTAGCTACATGAGATGATTATCTCGAACCTGCACCTCTCTTACTTGCTACATTAAATTGTGGCTTACCTATAATTTAGTAAAAATTGTATTGTCATAAGTGTACTCAAATTAAGCATTCATAGCTTTCATAGCTATTATAAACTTTTGACTCAAGACATTAGCTACTACACTAGCCTTTCTTAAATGGTAGTCAATCAAATAGTTATAATCTTTTATCAGCTCTATCTAACATTGTTGTCTTTTATTTAATTCCTTTTGTGTTTGGAGATATTTTAGGTTCATTGTAAAAATAGTGTCCCCACACCTTTAAAGCAAAAAACAGTAGTAGCTAGTTCTAAATCATATGTCAGATAATTTCATTCATAAGGCTTTAGTTGCCTTAAAAAATAACCTACCACTTTCCTATCTTGCATCAGGGCACATCCAAGCCTATTGTGTGATGCATCTCTATAAATGAAAAAGTCTTTTCCCTAGTCATGTTGACTAAGGATGAGAGTTTCAGTTAACATAGTTTTGAACTTGTCAAAGCTTGCTTGGCATTTCTCATCCCACATAAATTTCACATCTTTCCATAATAATTGGGTTAATAGAGCCGTAATCATAGAGCAACATTTCACAAGTCTTGTATAATAACTAGCCAATCTTGCAAAGCATCAAATCTCAATCACATTTCTAGAAGGCTTTCACTCAAACATTGCCTTGACCTTACTCGAGTCGACCCTATTACCATCTACTTTAGTAATGTGGTCCAATAAGGCTACTTCCTTTGACCAGAACTCACATTTACATAGCTTGGAATATAACTACTTATCTCTTGGAGTTTATAAAACTAGCCTTAGTTACCGTTTATGCTCCTCTTTAATCTTGGTATACATTAAGATGTCATCGATAAAGACCACGATGAGCTAGTTTAAATATGGCTTGAAGATCCTATTCATTAGATCTATAAGGACTGTAGAGGCATTAGTAATCCCAAATGGCATCACTAGGAATTCATAATGCCTATATCAAGTATGAAAGGCAGTCTTTGGGATATTAGCTTCCTTAACTTTCAATTGATGAAACCCAAACCTCAAATCAATTTTTATGGATACACTAACACCCCTAAGTTGGTTAAAAATATCATCAATCCTTAGCTATGGATATTTGTTTTTGATTGTCACTTTATTTAGTAATCTATAATCAATGCACAATTGAAGTGACCTATATTTCTTTTTCATAAACAGCATAGGTGCTCCTTATGGGAAGTACTCGACCTAATCAAGCCTTTATCTACCAATTCCTAGAACTGCACGTTCAGCTTTTTTTAATTTAGTAGGTGCCATTTGTTATGGAGTAATAAACACATGGGTTGTACATAGATATACTTTAATCTCAAAGTTAAGATCTCATTCTAGTGGTAACCCTAATAGCTCATCTGGAAACACATCTAGAAATTCTAAGACAACCGATACCTAGTTGAGGCTGAACTTTATTTTATTTATGTTAACTACATGGGCTAAGTAAGCTTCACAACCTTTTTGGATTAATCATCATGCTATTACAATTGAAATGACATTAGGTAAAGAATTATATTCACCAATTATAGTCACCTTATTCCTTTTGGCTATCCCAAGTGTGACCCTCTTCTATTTACAATATACAATAGATCATTATTTGGATAATCCATCCATACATAAAATGACATCAAATTCAATCAATGGAAGCTCAATAAGGTCTACTAGAAATATATGATCCTAGATTACTAAATGATAGTCTTTGTATATTCTATTCACTATCACATCTTGTTTAATAGGGTTGATAATCATGATATCTATATCCATAAGTTTTAGTTCTAAACCTTTATCTTATGCTTATGTAGTGTAAATGTAGAAGTGGGTAGATCTTAGGTCTATCAATTCAAAAATAGATGAGTTAAATAGAGAGAAAGTACTAGTAATAACATTAGGTAACTCAGCTTCCTCTACTCATTCTATACATCGAACCAGAATAGCAAGCATTAACATAACCGATATCCAATTTTGCTACCTATAAAATGATAATTAAATTAAAAATTTTATTAATTAGATGATTTCTTAAGGAGTTGTAAAAACACTAAAAACCATTTGGCATGTATTATGAGGTAACTAATAAGGTTATCATGTCAAAAATCTAGCAGCATAACAGTTATAGTGGGACACTTTCCCAAATAGTAAACCTATTAAAAACACTTCTATGTAGACATACAACACATCTCAACTCAAAATAGGTCCTTTTAACCCTCTAAACTAAAAAAAAAAATAATAGAGCCTCAAGCTCATCTCAAATAGCATTCTCACATGCAACATCAAGAGTTTTCATACAAGTCATGCAAAAATTATAAAACTTTTGCAATAAATACAATTTTACTTAAAAAATCGACCCATGTTTATAGATTAAGTCCAATCCCTCTGAAATCACAAAAGCAACACTATCTATATTCACATTATCATCATTTTACAAAATTAAAACAAAATGAACCTTAGAAGGGTAGCCTTCATCTTCTCCTATGGAGCAAAAGCTTTGACTCTAATTTGCTGCTCTATTACCTACGTATCGCAAATAGACAATCAGCTAAGCTTTTCACTTAGTGGTGTAATAACTTTAACTTGAATTGACAATTTAAGCATGCATTTATGCAATATATGTCAAGTGAAACATTTACCATCACACGTATACACATATTATGATTATCATATCATTATGCATTTTTTATGCACATACTTACCTTTAACAATACACATAAGCCACATTATGTCCATAATCACATCATAATTGCTCTTTAAATAATTAAAATTAACCATATGCACAAGGTGCTCATATATTAGCAAAAAATATATACATACTCAATTATAAATTGTAGTAAGTATAATAGCATACATTTTAACCCATAACCATTTATGTGTGCCATTATCACAAGTTCAAGTTTCATAACCCCATATACATTAATACATCAATTTAAGAGTATTAACTCCGCATTTTACCACATGTATCACATCTATAAATTTAACTCATTATTATGTCATAATTATCAATGTCACACATAACGTATCATTTAAGTCTCAATTACCATTATTTTATGTTTAACTTATCCCCATACTGAAAAGATAACTATCCATGGATGGATAGCTATATCGTTGGCCTAAAGGCCTTACACCTAAAAGTGCTTAAAATGTTGCACTTGAAGGCACTCACACCCAAAAGTGCATAAGAAAATTATACCCAAAGGCACTCGTATCTGTAGATACTTAAACACATTGGCCTATAGGCTTCACACCTGAAAGTGCTAAAATATATTAGTCTGAAGACCTCATGCTTGTTCACATATAAACATTGATCATAGGTCTCCTACCCAAAGGTAAACATTGCAGCTGCTAAATCCTAGTTGACCAGTCAACCTGTCAAATTTAGGTTGTCAAATTGTACAAGTATTATTAAACTTGTCAATTTATCTTATTTTAATCATTTTTAACATATAACATTATTTACATCTCAACATACATAAATTAATCACATTGGCCATTTGCACACCTTAGAAAGGCCTAAACTCTCATGTTAAGTAGCATGTGTCATGTCATACATAGCATGGCTAATTTAGGGTTGCATAAGTTTAGTAACACCAAATGGCCACATTGCTTAGGTGTAAAAGCTAGAATACTCATCTGGCATCATAACCATATAATACCATTACTTTTATCATTAACATGCTTTATAATATCTAATGCACCATAGGTATGCACAATAATCACATTTTGCATTACATGCCATTTTTCATCTTTCATTACTCATATATGCATTTATTTCTATAAAGGTGCCTAATACAAACCATGCACTCATATAATGCATTCGGTTATCACTGAGCACATAAACATATTTTAGTCATCACATGTGCACATTCAAAAAGGCATTCAAAGCCAAAACAAGCGTTATAGTTAAATCCACATGTAAAAATATAAAATTCACATATGTCTCACATATATGAAATTTAAGCGTCCATATGCTGAAGGCTACTAAAACACACACATAAACCTTTACAATTATAAATCATACTTAGATGCTTAAAATCACATCCATTTACTTCAAATCTATTATTCATTATCATATAACATCAATATCATATAATGGCTTTATATTGTCATATTATTACATACATGAGCATGCCGTTATTTTATGTCTATTCGGCCAACATGCTTTCACCATTAGCATCTCATTCATGCCATATAAATGCACATATTATCATCTTTTAATGACACACATAAACACACATGTGCACATTAACTACATATAACATCCTAAAATGCACAAATTCATATAATGCATTTATTACTTGATTTCACCATAATTATGCATCACACATGCATAATAAGTTCTAGGCAAGCACATTACATGCATTCATCATCCATTAATGTCGTTCATGCCAATTTTCCTTTCATTACTCATCAAACACATTAAATGCCATAACAAAAACAATACTAATTTCTTTAATTCAGGGTGATTACATAAACTGAGATAGGCTATTTGGGATGCTTGATGCTCTCCTGAGCCTTTTCCTTGCCTTGGAAAGCTTGGTTCGAGTTTTCACCTACGAATTCAAATAGGTATGATTTTTACAAAATCATATAAAATTTTAGAAAAATCTAAAAATCAAAACATCCATATATATACTCTCCTAGGCACTTAAGGAACCTAGGAAAAATATCAAAATTGAAAGAAAATTACTTGATTGTTAGATGTGCACTATTCACCTCGAGAAGGAATTCATGATTACTCCCAATATACTCCACCAAATTCGGGTTTCTTGGTGTTAGGTTCAATATACTCTAACCTTCAAAACTAGTTTTTAATGGTGGGTAGGAGCTTAGGATAAAAGAAATAGAGGAGAGGGGGAGAAGAATGGGTGTCAACTTGGTGAGATTTGGGAGAGAGGACATGAGTGGAAATGGAAGGAATAGGAGGGAAAAAAGGTATTTATAATTTTTAAAATTATTTTCCCCAAAACATTCATAAAATTTTTATCCCCTCTCGAAATATCATAATTCCCTTATTTTTATCCCCAAAATTAGATAAAATTTATTCTTTAAATTTCCTTAAAACCTTGAGCCCAAAAAATGAAGGAAACCCAAAAAATGAATATATTTTCTTTCCCAAAAATTAAGGAAAAATACTACCTGATATCAGAAAATTTTGATTCCAAAGCTAATTGACTATTTAAAATATTTGAGTATCAAGTAGTAACATTTTTAGATTATTCTGAGGCAGCTTTTGAATTATTTACGGTTCAACTTTGCCCATGATATTATTTAGAAAACACTATTGTAAAATGTTCATTAGCATTTTAACCATCCAAATAACTTCAAATTAGCTTCAAACATTGCCCAAAATTCTCTCATAATTAATACTCTCCATTGGTACACTTAGTGCGACTCGGGTTTTAGGAAGCACTATTCAACTTGAAAAGTACTATTCACACAAGTCGGGATTTTTAGGTCTTTATAGTGGGCCTCTCAATACCTAAACAATACAGGTAATAGGGATCTATTCATGTGGCTCTCCTATCAAATCAAAATTTGGTGGCCACACCTACCATGCAATAAGGCAATAATCCTTGTGGACCAAAACCCTAGCAGCTACTAACTCTATAGTTGACTGGTTAACCAATCCAATAGGTGGTCTAACTAATATCGGCTAACTCTAATTATTTTCTCAATCACTTATTTCTTTTCATTAGATTTATGATTTACTCATTTATTTCCTCATTATACACTACGTCACTTAAACATGCATAAGCTTATACTTAATAAACCATTTTTTTAATGTCTTAAAGTCCAACATTCAACTACCTATCTTGCTTATGTCATCTAATCATATTCATTGGCCTATCAAGCTAGTACATTTCCATATTATGTCACTTATGCTGCAATTAAGTTATTATCACCTTGTTTCCATACATTTTTTTGGCATTACATTATCATAACCACACATATCACTTATTTGCAACTAGTCATTCCATTATTGTTACTACATATTTCCAAGTACAAACATACATTGATTAACCTTAAACATTATAACATACACCTTACAACCATCACAGACAACATATGGCCAACAAATGTAAAAGCACATATGCCTCATTGCTTACTAATTTCACATCACAAAAATACTTTATGTTAAAATTTTAGCTCAATTACATTACATATACATGCCAACCACATATGCATACACACATTCCCCTTTAGTGCACCATTCTGCCATACACACTTCTCACACATGCTTATTATGTTTTCATATTTTCCTTACACATTCATACTTGTTATAGTCATTATACCACACATCCACACATACTACATGAAAATATGTACGAAAGCATATAATGTAGCCATTCCATACACACACTCACATACACATATGTAACACATGAACAATATGCAATATATATTACATTAAATTAACTTACTTTAGGCTCCAAAGCACTCTAAATCAACACCTTAATGCTTATCTCTTTCATCCTCCAATAATTCCTTCTCTTTTCCAACAAACATATTATGTCTTTATATTTGAAAATTCATAAAAAAATCCTACACAACTCCAAATTGATAACCAATTACATAGATATTAGCTACATAATTAGTACTACAAAAAAAATTGAAACTTTGAAAAAGAACACTTGCATCTAAAAATGGGATATATATATGAAGTGCCTAAATCTCTTTAAACAAGCATTTTCTTTTCAATTTTATTCAATAAAAATGAGATCTAGAGATTATAGAGGCAAAGTTTGGTGTCTTAAATAGTGGATTTGGCTTGAAAATGGTGAAAAATGGTAGAAAAAATAAAAGGGAAAACACTACAGAGTGGTGTCGGCCATGAGGTAGGAGGGAAAAGGAAGAAAGGTTTCACACATGTGACAGCCCTACACATGTGCCGCTATAATATGACTATGCATGGTTCGGATTGCACCATATGTCAATTTAACGGTCCATATTCATTCCATTTTTGGTTTTAAGCATAAAAAATTCTAATTAAATGTTTTAAGCCTCCAAAATTTTGCTTGCAGTGCCAAAAATTCCCTAAAGTCATAATTAGAGGACCTCTAGAATGTCAAGTCAAAACTATACAGGAAACTTGGTTAACTATTCACTTATGTAATTAAGAAATTTTGAATAAATATCACTCGACATTAAAAAATTAAAATTCCTTAACTATTGGATTATTTAGAATTTTTAACATTCAGGGTATACTATTTTTGGATCCATTTAGGCATATCCTAGACCTTTATGAACACAATACTAGCTAAGTTCACTAATCACTAGTTATCAGCATGTAATAATTTATTAGTTCTATTAAAAGTTTTAATTATTTTATTTTTGTCATTTTTTGGCCCGTTAAAGGTTTATGACTAGTATATCTTCCTCTTGGTCATCACAAGGTACTCCAAATGCTTGAGAAACACTATTAATCCCTCAAGATGTACTATTTATGAAATCAAGATTCTCGGGTGTTACAAATATATCTTGGCACTACTAAGATTCTTGGCATAAGAAATATTATGGGTTTCTTGCAAAATTTGCTTCCTCACTTCATCAATATTACATACATAAAGACGCTCATGATAATAGAAATATCTATCACCATTGATCTCATATTTACTAGGCTTCCCCTCTTAGATCATACTTATAACATTATTTCACCTATGATCCTCCTTCTATGCATCTTCTACTTGTTATAACAAACTTGGTTTGATTTGTAGTTCTACTAATAGACCTCCATTATACATCAACTTTAAATTGACATTCACAACTCTCAATGTTGATATAAACTTTCTGCTAAGAGCATCTGGCACCACATTGGCTTTCCTTAGATAATAGTCAATAAGGCAACATAGTCCTTTATTAACTCCATCCATCTTTGTTACCTTAAATTGAACTCCTTTAAAGTGGGAAGATACTTCAAGCTTTTTTGATGAATGTATATATAACATTTCTCCCTACAAAGATAGTGCCTTAATACCTTTAAAGCAAACACTATGGCTGTAATCCCTATATTGTGAGTCAAATAGTTATTCTCATTTGGTTTTAGTTATCTTGAAGCAAAGGCAACTACCTTGCCTTCTTGCATAACCACACATCTTAACCCATTCAAAGAAGTATCATTATAGATTGTGAAACCTTTCCTTGATATCAACTGGACAAAAATAAAAGATTTTGTCAACATACTCTTAAGTTTTTCAAAACATTCTTAACACTTGTCATAAAAAAAAACTTGGCATTTTTCATCAAAAGCAGTGCCATAAGGGCAACAATAGGAGAAACACTTAAAAAACTATCTATAATAGTTTGCTAGACCCAAGAAACCATTACTCTTTATGGTGTTCCTTAATGGTTTTTATCCAATAATAGCTTAAATCTTGCTAGGGTCAACTCTAATACCATCTACCGAGGCCATATGTCTTAGAAAGGACACCTCATCTAGCCAAAACTCACACTTGCTAAGCTT
>CANXYI011080610.1:0-10670 GCA_948208565.1 Hura crepitans
CCATGTTTTTAGATTTTTAATTGGATGCTTGCATAATTTTTAAGATTTTTTCTAAGTTAGTGTGTGGTGTATGTAGGCTTGAGAGGGGATGATGTTCAACAAGCCAATTAGAGGTCTTAAGGTGTAGAAAAAGCTTCTAAAGTCATCTAGGTATGTGAATTTAATCTAATCTCAACATGTCATGATGTGTGTATTTGTGTGTGTGAGTTATACTATGTAATTATGTATGGAAATACTAGTTTGAGCATATATTATGTGTGAGCTAATGATATGATCATAGTTTGGTGTTAATGGTATATGGAAATGATGGTTAGCAAGTGAGATTAAAAGGAAGAATGGGTGTATGGTTGTGATCTTGTTTAGGCCGAGAGGTTTGGTCATGGGGGAATGGCATGGATGTAATGAAATAACATGTGTATATGGCAGAAATGGTGAAAAATGGCATGTATAGTCATGAACCCATTTTGGTCAAAAGGTATGTGGATGTGTCTTGGCATGTAAATCATGTGTATGGCATGTATGTATGGTGTAATTGATGGGAAATGGCATGTTAGGCATGGATATGGGTGTGTGTGTGATGGAATTATTGAGAAAGTGTATGTATGTACATGACTAAGGTTAGACCGAGGCAAGTGTGTGATGTGTCATGGCATGGCATGCATGGTATATCATGTGTGTATGTGTGTATACTAGAATGTTGATATATGACATGTATGTGTGATCAAAAGTGGTAATGTGCATGTGTGTGCTCATAAACAAGCATTGGCCAAGAGGTATAGCATATATGATATGTATGTTATATATGTGTGACATGGTGTATATTGTGTGTGAATAACATGACATGTAGAGCATATAATGAATGATATCTAAATGGTATCGAATGTGAATGAAAGATGTGGATGAATAAGATATAAGGTATAACATATAAAGGTAATAAAAATGTGCCTATGATTTGGGGTAAGAAATGGTTATAAAATGGCATGGGAGAAATGGTAAAAAGTGACCCCAAAATGAGGTCCTAAATGTGCCTAAAAATGACCTATAAATTGAACATGAGTTATATTTGATTTTAATGGAAATATGAGGCCTCTATTGTTGGCATTTTGGGTCATTGCAATGAGATTGAATGTAGCCTAGAATATAAAGTTTGTATAGCTTGAATT
The DNA here is from genome assembly GCA_948208565.1 of Hura crepitans. Taxonomy (NCBI): domain Eukaryota; kingdom Viridiplantae; phylum Streptophyta; class Magnoliopsida; order Malpighiales; family Euphorbiaceae; genus Hura; species Hura crepitans. The sequence goes on from CANXYI011080610.1 coordinate 1,164, forward strand.
ATGGCATGAAATGGACTTGTAACTAGTATGATAAAAAGTGACCTTTAACTATCTAGTAAAATATGACTTGTAATTGTCTAGCTAAAATTTGACTGCGGAAAATAAATAATAACTATGTATCAATCATTTGTAAATAATTTAAGATGATGATCAGTAAGAAAATTAACATAAATAAAAAAACAATTGGCCGATTAGTTAGACACCCAGTGGATAGATTGACTGGTCAACTAGGGATTAGCAGTTGCTAGATATTTGTCTATTTATGAAACTAGGTCAGTGCAGTAGTCAGGGTCCATAAGATGGGCCACTGCACTTTGATATGGTGATGCTCTTTGTCTATTTATCGGACTAGGCCAATGCAATAGTTGGGGTCCATAAGATGGGCCACTGCACTATGTTGTTGATATTACTATCTATTCATCATACAGGTCAGTGCAACGATCGAGGTCCACAAGATAGGCCACTACACTATGATGTGGATAATGTGAAATGATGATATATTTATTTATCTAATACTAAGGCGAACTAAGCCCCTAATATCATACAAAGCCGGTGCAGTGGTCGGGGTCTATAGGATGAGCCACTGCACTACGGCTGGTGTAGAGCTTGAGGTCCAAAATGTAAGGCCACTATATAGTTTGAGTTCCCTCCTGGTTTAGTGTCTAAAAGTGTAGTCTATCTAGTTAGGCCTCTTTAATAAATTGAATATTTCACCTGATGATAGATAATAGTAACATTGAAATTAATGATAGTACAGAAATGGCATAAGTGTAAATAATTGAATTATGAGACTAGTTAATAAAATAATATTATTTTGCAACATGACTATTACATATTGCATTTATTCATCCATGGCATGTCTAGTTCCTATGTATGCTCACATTGACATATTTCTATTATATCAAATTCACCACTGAGTTTCATACTCAACATACCAGTGTTTTGGTATGTAGGTAACAGTAGGTTGCAGTCCAGCCATAAGTTTTATGCAGTGTAGTAGCAGAGGCATTGAAGGGTATAAGATTTTGTGCTTTTAATGGCTTTAGTAGGCACTCATGTAAATACCATATATTATGGGTTCAGAAAACTTAGGAGCTGCTAGCGTCTATAATTATAAGTGAGATCAGTGATGTATAAATAGGGCTTTTATTTGAATGTTTAATTTCTATCTGATTCTAATATTTTTGGGCCTGAGGCCCTATGTGAAGTTTGAATGTCTGTTGATGATATATTAATGATAAAAAAGGACCATAAGAGTTTAGAGGTTAGATGTAATTGAGGTTATTAGAAGTATTTTTCATATGTCAAAATTTTTAGAATGTCACCTGAGTAGCCGTTCTGTTACCCAAATTTCTGTAAAATCTATAGTTGGTTGTCAGATGGATTTTAAGGTTAAATATACCCTGAACAATGTAAGTGATATATGAGAAACTAGCTAATATCTATCCAGATAATAAATAATCTGTAAGTGTTAAGCGAATACGGGTCTAGAGCAATTTCAGGATGGGTGACCTAGTGAGAAGTGCATCACTTATTAGGTTTCTTCAGGAATCTGGTAAAGGGTGTCACATATGTGTCCATATATTAATCTTTAATATCACCAATTTTGCTCACGTCTATTTTATCTCGAAGGCTATACCAAGGTTTTATCCATTTATATAAAATAAATGATATATGTGATGATTCGTTCTTTAACCATTTTCATCACCCGTGATCATATACATGGCTATGATGGAGTTACATACAAAAATGGAAAGCAACATGTCAACTTAAATACATATGTACTACTAAAACAATTAAATCTTTAATTATTCTTACTTTCGAGTGTCCTCTTGTGATGTAGATTTCATCTCATTTAATTCCATCATATCATCCAACAAAAGAAAATAGCTTAATTATTCCATATCAACACAATTTAACTCTTTAACATCAATTCAAAAATTCTTAACTCAAATATAAATAAAAGAAATGAAAATGCAGCCTCATACCTGCTGTGACACCTATCAACAATAAATAACAATGTTACTTCATACTAGCACCCAACCTATGCTCCTTACTGCTTATCCTTATGATCCTTTTTCTCCTTTACAGCAGCTACTACTACTATAGTGGTGTTCCAACACTTGCCATCGACACTCATCATCTTCAATGGTTGCATTATTACATCGCAATAGTAAATGTATGCTTGACCACTCTTAGTTGACCCGATTCTTCTTCTCCTTTAATTTCAATACTTTGGCCTTTTTAAGTTGCTACCGTCTATCATGCCATTTATTGTATACTCAACTAGCAATAGTAACTACTATTATTATAGTAGCTCCTATTCCAAAATATCCGTATATTTCTTTTTTTTTCTTCTAGTGATAGCAACCTCGCCATCGATCTACTCCAAAAATCAGTGCTATTGATCTCCTCCCTCATTGCCACTATTCACTCTAGTAACCATGCTATTGTCACCATCACTCACTATCTGTGGTGGCCCTCTCAGTCTTGATTCAAAATTGATCTCCCTTCTCTTCTTTCTTTTTTCCCCTCAATTCGTTTCTACCTATTCTCTTTCTTTTATTTTCAATTTATTCCATTTTTACTTAATGGCTTCCACTAAATAAATTTTATGGCATATTTTTGGCAAAATATATTTTTAATCCTCATTATCTAAGTACTTTTACAATTAAGCCCTATCTCAACTCCTTATTCCCTTAACTAATTTTTAAAACACTAAACCCCCCTATTTCTTCTTTTTACAAATCCCATTTCTTCTTTATATATCTACATACTTGTTCTCAATCCTTATAAATTCCAATTTAAGATTGTACAACTATTTTAGGAATATTTGATGAATTTTGGTTAGCGAAATTTCATGAATAGATCTGAGAAAGAACATTGACAAAATGATTTAGCTCTAAAACATATAATTTGTTAAAGTCACATAATTCCCATAATCCCTTCAAATTAGTCTTTTCTTTTAGTCCAATTAATATACCCTGAATCCCAAGGATATCGTACATGAACTCAAAAAAACTAATGTGTTACAACAGTCTCAAGTTCAACTCTTTCTATGTAAGGAGATATTTTAAGCCCTTATAATCTGTATCAATGTAGCATTTCTCTCTATAGAGATAATGTCTTTAAATCTTCAGGGTAAAAATCTAGCTGCTAGCTCCAAATCATATGTTAGATAATTCTTCTTTATGAGGTTTCAATTGTCTTGAGGCATAAGCAACCACTTTGCCCTCTTATTTCAATACACAACCCAAACCATTCAAAGATACATCTCTATAAATGGTAAAATCTTTCCTTGATATCGGGTGTCTAAGAATAGAAGCCCCTGTGAATATAGCTTTCATCTTGTCAAAACTTTTTTGACACTTATCATCCCAATTGAACATGGTATTCTTTCTCAATTGGCATGCCATTGGTGTTGTAGTCATCAAAAATCTCTTGACAAAACTCCTATAATAGCTAACTAAACCGAAGAAACTCCTTATCTCAATTGTGTTTCTAGGTGGCTTTTACTCTATGATCACCTCTATCGTGTTTGGATCAATATGGATGCCATCAATTGAAGCTATGTGTCTAAAGAAAGATACCTTATTTAACCAAAACTCACACTTGTTGAGCTTGGTATAAAGCTTCTTATCTCTCAGTGTCTACAAAACCAATCTCAGGTATTGTTCATGCTCTTCTTTGTTCTTAGAATAAACCAAGATGTCATCAATAAACACAATAACAAATTTGTCCAAATAAGGTTAAAAGATTTGATTCATAAGATCCATAAAAGAGGCTGGAGCATTAGTAAGCCCAAATTGCATTACCAAAAACTTGTAATACCTATATCTGGTCCTAAAAATTGTCTTTGGCACATTTGATTCCATGACTCTTAGGTAATAGTACCTTGATCACAAATCAATCTTAGAGAAAATAACTAACCCTCTAAGCTATTCAAACAAATCATTGATACGGTGTAACAAATACTTGTTCTTGATAGTTACCTTGTTCAACTATTTATAGTCCATGCATAATCTCAAAGAACCATCCTTCTTCTTTACAAACAGAACCAATGCTCTCCATAGAGATACACTTAGCCTAATAAACCCTTCGCTTAATAGCTATTACAATTAAACTTTCAATTCTTTCAACTCTACAGAAGCCATCTTGTATAGAGCTTTAAACACTGGTGTAGTGCTAGGTAGAACATCAATCCCAAACTCAAGCTCTCTTTTTGATGACAAACTGGGTAGCTCTTATAAGAATACATCTATAAACTCTCACACTACTTGTATTTGGCTGGCATCTGGCTCATCCCTTCTAGTGTCAATCACATAGGCCAAGTAAGCTTGACAACCCTTCCTTATCATTCTCCTAGTTGTGACTATTGATATGATGTTTGACATGAAATCTATTTTCTCACCCATAACTATAACATCTGATCCATCCTTTATCTTGAGAGAGATCCTCTTCTTTCTATAATTTACTATTGTATGATACTTGGAAAACCAATCCATGCCCAAGATCATGTCAAACTCATTAAAAGGTAACTTAGTGAGATCAGCCAAAAACTCATGTCGTCATACTAACAAGTGACATTCTTTGTATACTTTATTCATTATGACATGCTAACCTATAGGGTTGCTTACCATAATTTCTATATCAAGCAACTCTGATACTAACTCTTTGTCTTATGCTTGTGTAATGCATATATATGAATATGTAGAACCCAGATCGATCAAAGCTAATACAGGTAAATCAAAGAGTTGGAAAGTACCAAGAATAACTTTAATTGAGTCTATCGCTATCTTATAGAAGCTCTAAGTTCTACTCTACTCTCTAATCTCGCTCTCTAGCTACCACTTAGCCTATCTACTCTATCTCCCTAATCTCCTCTCTAACCTTAGGTAAAAGTAGGTGATGATTCTTACATCTAATTGGAATATATAGGCCTCTTTGGACAATTCTTGACATAATAATCCTTAGAGGAATATCCCTAACAAACCACTAACATAATCATCCAATATGTCCCTCTATGTCTCTTGCCATAATAATCACACCAGGCTATGAGTGCACTTCTGGCTGCAAATGATGAAGCATTGGCAGCTTGTGTCTACTATATAGATTTAGCCTATGAACCCTGACCTAACTTCTGTGTTTGGTCTAATCTCTAAGTCTACTATTATTTAGACTACTCACTCTTAGGCTTCTTCTCTGAAATAAGTGTTAAACTAGCTTGGCCTTGCCTATAAGATGTCTTCCTTTAGAAGTTTTCTCACTTCTTTTTTTTGGATCTCCTCAATAGTGTGTGATGCTGCTACCAAATCAGAGAAATCTTTGAGGTTTATTGCTACCACATGCAATTTGATGTCATGGTTCAAACCCTTTTCAAACCTTTTGCATTGATCCACTTTAGTGGGAATCATCTTTTTAGCATATCTATTAAGCTTGGCAAACTCCTTTCTATATTCTGATGTGGTTCTATGCCTCTGCTTTAGATTAATAAATTCTTATCTCTTTTTGTCATGGTAGTTCTCTATAACATACTTTTCCTTGAACTCCTCTAGAAAGAATTCCTAGGTGAAATCCTCAGCTACCTTATGTTCTACTAGTGCATCCTACCATTTAAATACTTCCTTTTGTAGTAGAGAGGTTACACAAATCAAGTTCTCCTTAGGGTACACTTAAGCTATTATAGAATTCTGACTGTGATCCAACTCCTCGTCTATAAATTCCATGGCCCCTAACTTCTTAACTCTCTCTAAATAAGTTTTTTTAAAGAGCCTGTAGAGCTAATGGTGGCTATAGTGGTGGTGGAAGTGGAATAGTAGTAGTTGTAGCTTGTCTCAATAGCTCTACCATTTGTTGGAGTAGGGTAGGTTGTGCATGAGCTACTGGAGCTACCTTGTAATGCCCAAAAATCTTGATTTTATGAATAGTACTTGTTGAGGATTGAATAGTATTTTTCGAGTAACCGGGTTACACTAGGAGGCCAGTGAGAAGTATTATTTAGGAAACTTTAACAACTAAAATAATAATGAAAATGAAATAATTAACATTTCTAACTGAACCAATAAATTATTTTACGCTAATATCTAATGAATAGTGACCTTAATTTACATCATGTTAGGAAATGCATGGGATGTGCCTAGATTGACATAAAAATAGCATACCTAAAGGTTAAAAATTCTAAATAGTTCAATGGTGAAGGAATTGGAATTTTCTTAGGTCAATTGATAATTATTCAAAATTTCCTAATTACAGGAGTCAATAGTTAACCTAGTTCCTTTTAGAGTTTTGGCTCGAGATTATAGGGGTTATTTAATTAAGGAATTTATTAATTTTTGATGCTAAAAGCATGATTTTTGGTAACCTCTAAGAATTATTTTGCATTTTTGAAGCATAAAACATATATAGAATTAATTGGGGCTATACGATTGCCACATGGCACAATCGGGATCGTCCATCAACTTAATGTAACTGGTGTGATCATGTGTATGTGTGTGTGTGTGTTTGGTAGATAAGTCATTTTCCTCTACTAAAAAGCCTAAAAGCTGAGGCCATAAAGGGTTTTTCTCTCTTTCCCCATTTTTCTTCATGCCTCCCTCATTTAATCCAAAATCTAACAAATTATACATAAAAATTGATCCTTTCAATGTCTAGAATTTGATTCTAGCCTCAATTTTGTGAGAAAAAGTCATTTTGAGAAGAATTTAGAGAATTTAAAATTTAGGCTTTTGAACCCCTAAACTAAACTAGGCCCCAAATATGAAATCAAGCATTTTTTTAGGTAACTAGAGGTGCTCTAGATCATGGTTATGTTTTCGTTTTTGAATTTGGTTGTGTATATTTTTTTTATGAATTTTACTAATTTTTGACATATTATGGAATTTAGAAAACAAGGAGAGGAATGACAACCAAGATGAGGAAAAGCTATAGAATCGATCCTGGGATGTCATAGAGCATTTTTGTAAGTGTATTCGATAAAATATGTGCTTGGATGAGTAAATTGTGAAAATTCCATAATGGGCGCATTTAGGGTTTTACATGTATTTAGGGGTTAGGGTAACCTTAATTTGGTTTCTAGGGTAATTTAGGGCAAAAAGAATGATAATGAATTTAACAGAATGAAAAATAAAGGAAAATGAGTTAAATATGGAAGATTGAAATTAGTGAACATAATATGGAATTTTAAGGACATAGTGGGAATTTTCTTATTTCTTGCATAATGGATGTAAATTGAAATGTAATTGTGACACTCATTACCCGGTCCGGTCACCAGCTGGATGCTTGACATGATTAAGGTGTGCAACACATTAAATGTTATCCATACTTATAAGATAAAGCTTTTCATGAATCATTATTTTTTTAAAACAAATATGAGAATATATTATAAAACATTTTTTGACTTGTTTAAAACTTCATAAAAATCACATTACGAATCTAAAAATTTGAATCCTTGTGCCCAAAATTTTGGTAGCATAATGGCTATGCTGGGCACTAACCAAAAATTTTTAAACTTGTGAAAAACACTTCTATAATCATTTACATACTTTCCCACTTCTCCATGATCCATCTAATCACTCCAACTCATCAAAATCAACAACACAATCTCAACCTCAGGAAGAGATGTCAAACATGGATAATATAATTTAAAAGCATTATAGATTTATGATTACATATCCTTTTACAAATTACAACTACTACATAATTTGGCTTAAGCTTAAAACAATACAAAATTAACACAAGAGTGTGACTTCCTATAGTCTATAAATTACATAAATATGATACATCTTCCAAATTTACCAAAAACAAAGCCTTCTCTTTGCTGCTATAGATATCTTGAGGTGTGGCTCAATTGTTCTTCTTACCTGCACATCGCAATTAAAATATTGCACTAAGCGTATTGCTTAGGTTTGTAATCGAAATAACTATTGCATATAATCATATAGGCTTATTTTTTTTCTAACAATATACATTAATATCAATCACCAATATAAATTTTAAATTTATCAATATTTCATGTTATATGCATGTGCATGCCAATTATATGATACCTACTAAATCAACACTTATCTTAATACCTTCTTATCACATATAACCCATAAATGAACAAACCATTATATGATATTTATAACTACACTAATACACAATGAAAATTAGGAAATAAATAAAAATATAATATTTCCAAAATTTTAATGAGTTTAATTATTTTTACACTACTATTTTTATGAGAACATAATACCTAAGGATATCGAGATTATCTAGTGCAGTGGTCCACACTTTGGACTTAAATGGCTGCTGCACTAGCGTAGACCCATACAGTGGCCCCGAAGGACCTAAACGACAACTGCAACTATATAGATACCAATAACATCATACAAAAGTTTAGGGTTAGATTGTGAGTGAACACATAATCAAATATGACATCGAAGTGTCTAGCAAGTGCTATCTATCCCTAATTAACCGATTAACCTATCCATACTTGGGTTGTTACTCATATAGGCTATTTTTATAATTCTTTTATTTCACCACAATAATCTCATATTAAAATTATTCATTTTAATACCAAATTCATGACAAAAGTAATATAACTGGAAATATTTTTACTTTCACATTTTGTTATTTAGCACAAACCATGTGTTAAAATCATATAAAGATGTTTTGCATAAACATGTCTTACTTCTGTGCATAATTAATTGTTGAAAATTCATTTTTTTCAACTATATGCAAATATTATCCATACCATGTTCTTTTTAAGTATATTTAATTCATATATTTACAAATAGGCCATTTGGCTACTATATGAGCACATTAGTATTTTAAATGTACTTCAATTCACAATTTATATCATTTTTACTAAACTTTATTCATAATCTAATATTTCACTTCTTTAACCATAGTTGTAAGATGAGCACTAACTTATGCCCTTCATTAAATTTTACATAACATACATGAATTTTAAATCATAAATTCATGTTTACATCATAAACTCTTAATTTTAACTATCTTGTCCATAACTTGCTTAAGCTTAGTATGTCATCTAATCAATTATATACTATAAAACTTTCATAGATTACTAATTCATGACTAATTAAGTACATTACAACTGATATATTTACGTACACATCTAAATGGCCATTCAACTATATCACATACTTATACACCATTGCATACATTAATTACTAAATCAAGCTATTATCTTATATCACATAATGTCTTATTTAAATTCTTCATAAAATAATAGTATATAATGAATTTCACATTTACTACTCAACATACACTCATTCATATACACAAGGCCATTTAACCATAAATGCACATACACACAACTCATTTTCTTTTCATTATCATTCATTCATTTTTTAATTTAATTCATATTATAATTATCATAAACCACTTAATTCGCCATTTTTCTTAATAACAAGCATTTAATCTTATATATTATATAATTACTCATATTACATACAAATTTAAATATGCCTTAATTGCACTAATTAAATTGATTTCACATACCTA
>CANXYI011080745.1:0-13596 GCA_948208565.1 Hura crepitans
GAATAAAGCTTGGGACCACAATGGATTCTAAACCTATAATAAGCCTAAATGAGGTGTTTAACCTTAAGTTATGCCATAATATATATGACTTGATGGATATTCAGGCATTTTGTATCTTGGATGAACATATGCCATAAAATAAGTGTGAAAATGGTAGATTTGTAGTGACAAATAATAAATGGGACAAAATTGGTGGTTTAAAATGCATATGCCATGAATGTGGCTAAAATGAATGTTAAGGTGTGCATGATTACTAAAATGAAGTTTTCGATGTAATTATCTAATTTAGTCACTCAATAGCTAAAATAAGGGAGTTAAAAGCTATATAAGCTTAATTAAATTGTAGAAACTAAAACATATTAGTTTTGGCCCATGTGATGTAACAACCTAGAAATTGATAGGTTGACCGGTTAGCTAGGGGGTATAGTAGCTGCTAGGGTACTTCTATACCTAGATTATGTTACCTTAGGGAACTTTATGTCTTACCTATAGATTTAAGTTATGATCTTCTGATACATATAGGTGCAGCCACTATAAGGTCCCATAAAAGCCACTGCATAATCACATATGAGTGTAGCCGTGTAAGCCTAGATGGATATTGCACACCTTTTCTATACTAGTGTAGCAGTTGTAAGGTCTAAAATATGGGCCATTGCACATTATTTATCTTATTATCCATAGGTTTTATGGTTATCCAAAATCAACTTAAAAGAATAAAGCTTATATAGAATTTATTCTATATTGTGTAATATAACAATAAAAATGGTAGTTTTATGTAAAGTGGGAAAGAATGTTAATTCATTTGTGATAAATGCTTTATTCGTGGTTGTATACATGTTATATGTGTGGTGTGGATATACCTCAGCATGAAAAATGTTTGAATGTTATTATATGGCATGTCATGATTTTTATGAACATCATGAAGATTACTATTTTTATGCAAGAATGTTATCTATATACAAATGAAATGTTAATAATGGCTTTAGCACATTTTGTTATAATTACACCACCAATCATTCACTTAGCACATCATTTGTTTGCGATGTGTAGGTAAGAAGACATTTTGAGATCAAGACTCAAGACATCAAATTTATTAAGAGAGGATATTTTTTTTGGTAATGATTGAACATATGATGTAGTTATGTGATGTACAATGTTGCACTAAATGTTTTAAATATAAAGGAAATGGGCTTAAGCTATAATAGAGTTTATTCTTTTAGATTTCAAATTTTGTAAACATTAAAAATTATTAAAAATTGTGATATGCCCTATGATATCTCTTCCTGAGGTTAAGATATCTTAATTGTATGATTGTATGCTATTGGAGTGATCAGAGGATCACATGAGTTGTGGATGTGTATGGATGATGTAGAAGTTTATTTTTATTTTATAGGTAAATATTTAAAAATTTGGGATAGTACTCGATACAACCATTATGCCACCAAAATTTTGGCATAAGGATTCTCAAATTTAAAATATGGAACTCTGTTTAAAAAGTTTTTTTTTTGAAAACTTGTATTTTAATAAGTGTAACCTTTTTTATAAGAATGTCTTATAACAAGGGTATAATAGAATTTTGATATTTCGATATGTGTGCACTATTTAGTTGGGCTTGGTGACCAGATTAGGTAAGGGGTGTCACATTTAGTCATATTAGAGCTCTGATTTAGGCATTCCTGGTTAACATATAAGTGCTTTAGAGTCTAAAGTATACATCACATGACTTTTGAGGTTGAGGCTCATCAAATTTTTTTTCTTACCTCCAGATATAATGAGTACTTTGGCACATCATAGTGAGAAGGAAGTCGAGAGTCATATTACAACTACTATAGCACCTGAGGTTATAAGAGTTGGGTTTACATTGGTTAGTGTAGTCAAATGTGCACCATCCACGGGACAAGCCCCACTAGTATTCCTATGGGAGATGCTTTATCTTTTAAGACAGGCTACAGCTACTATTCCACCACTGACACAGTAGCTAAAGGTTCTATTTACTCTCTAAAAGACTTATTTAGAGAGAGTTAAGAAGATAAGAGCCAAAGATTTCAAAGGAGAAGGCAAGATGGATCCAGGGAAGGCAAAGTATTAGTTGGATCACATGGAGAAGATTTTAAAATAAATTCGATGCACACCAGAAGAAAAAATGATTTGTGCCACATCATTCTTATAAGAAGAGGCATCCAAATGGTAGAAGGATCTTGCTGAGTATAAGATGAATGATCAATTAACATGAGAGTTCTTCTTAGCTGAATTTCACAAGAAGTATATCATAGAAGATTACGTTAATGATAGGAGGTAATAACTTAAAGATCTTAAGTAAGATCAAAAGACTATAAGAGAATATGAGAAGGAGTTTACTATGCTTAGTGGATATGCTAAAGACACGATCACTATAGAGATAGACAAGTGTAAGAGATTTGAGAAGGGTCTACATGTTGATATTAAGTCTTAAGTGGTGGTGATGAATATCAGAGATTTGTCTCAGTTAGTAGCAGTGTGCCATTCTACTGAGGGGCTATAGAGAGAGAAGAAAAAGTTCTACTAGAAGAAAAGATCTATTGTTTAGGGTACATCTAGTGTTGCTCCATAGTTAGGCAAGAAATACAAGGGTTTTCAGTTTGGATATGCACAACAATTTTAAAAGCAACGGCAGACACAGAAAGTAGCATAGAGTGGTAAGAGTAAGGTTGGATATCAATAGTCTCAAGCTACCAGTACACTAGGGTCGACAATTAAGAGTAGTTAAGTTTTGTAGTCTTACAAGAGGCACAAAGGAGAGTGTTAGAGGAACAAGCCGGATGTTTATTTTGGATATGGATTACTGGGTCACCTTCACAAGGATTGTCTTAAGGGATAAAGTGTCAAATAGAAATTAGCACTTGCATATGCTAGAGGTCAAAAGAGAGGCCGAGAAAAGAGAGCTAAGGGAGCTTAAAGGGATAGATCAGAGTCTAAACTTAAGCATAGAGCTCTTACTCCATAATATGCCATTAAAACTAGGGAGGATATTGATAAGCCAAATGTTATAGCTGGTACTTTTCTCCTAATCAACTCTTATATCTTAGCTATAATTGATTCAAGGTCTACATATTCAAATGTTTGCAGATCATGAGTATGAGACTGAGGGTTAGTTTTAGAACCACTTAACATAGAAGTCATGGTTAGTAACCCCATAAGGCATCATGTGGTAGTTGGTTGAGTATATAAAAATTGTCCTTTATAGAAACAAGACCATTAATTTGTAGCTAACCTAATAGAACTACCTATTGATAAGTTTGACTAGATATTAGGCATAGACTGGTTATCCAAATATTTAGCAATTTTGGATTGCAAGCATAAGAGGTTGACTCTTTAGACTGATGATGAGTCTAAAATCACAGTTGTTAGGGAGATTATTAACTTCTTGTCCAATATAATATCTATAGTTGCTGCTAGGTGTATGATAAGAAAAAGTTGTCAGGCATATCCTGCCCATGTATATGACACTAGAACATAAGATCTAGATGCTAGAAGCATACCAGTGGTGGTTGAGTTTGTTGATGTTTTTCTAGAAGAATTACCAAGTTTGCCTTCAGAAATAGAACTTGAGTTTAGTATTGAGGTTTTACTTGGCACTGCTTTAGTATCTATAGTGCTATGTCGAATGGCACTAGTTGAGTTAAAAGAGTTAAAGGTATAGTTGTAAGAGTTGCTAGATAAGGGCTTCATCAAATAAAGTGTTTTGCCATAGGGAGTACTGGTATTATTTGTTAAGAAGAAAAATGGTACACTTCAGTTATGTGCAGATTATCAATAGTTGAATAAAGTGACCATCAAGAATAGGTATCCTTCTATCACAAATTAATGATCTGTTAGATCAATTTAGAGGAGATAGAGTATTCTCTAAGATAGATTTGAGATCCAAGTATTTCTAGTTGAGAGTGAAAGAATAGGATGTGGTAAAGACTACTTTTAGAATAAGGTATGGTCATTATGAGTCCTTAGAAATGCCATTTGGGCTTACCAATGCTCCTATAGCTTTTATAGACTTGATGAATAGACTCTTCAAACCTTATCTTGACCAGTTTGTGGTAGTCTTCATAAACGATATTCTAGTTTACTCGAGGAATAGGAAAAGCATGAACAACATTTAAGAATGGTTATTCAAATTCTGAGAGAAGAGAAGCTCTATGCCAAGCTTAGCATGTATGAGTTTTAGTTTAGCAAAGTATCCTTCTTGGGACACATAGCATTAGTCGATGGTATTTGAGTTGATCCCTACAAGATTAAAGTAGTGATGGAGTGGAAGCCACTTAGGAACACTATAGAGATTAGGAGTTTCCTTAAGTTCGCTAAATACTATAGGCAATTTGTTAAGGGGTTTTCTTTGATAGCAGCCCCTATAACATGGTTATTAAGGAAAATGCCTTGAAAGTTTTGACAAGCTTAAGGCTATGTTAATAGAGGCTCCGATTTTTGTATAGCCAATTTCAAGGAAGGACTTCACCATATATAGTGAGGCATTTCTCAATGGTTTAGGATGTGTTCTAATACAAGATGGAAAGGTTATTACTTATGCTTCAAGATAGCTGAAGCTATATAAAAAGAATTACCCTGCTTATAATTTAGAGCTTATAGCCATTATGTTTACTTTGAAAGTTTAGAAATATTATCTTTATAAGAAGAAGTGCTATATCTGCATTGACTATAAGAGTCTTAAGTATCTTCCTATATAAAAGACGTTGAACTTATGACAAAGGTTACGGATGGAATTGATCAAAATTTTAACTGCTTGATCGATTATTATCTAGGAAAAGCTAATGTGGTGGTAGATGTGCTTAGTAGGAAATTCATGGTTGCCATGAAAGCCATGAATGTTAGATTACAACTTATGGGTGATAATGCCTTGTTAGCCAAAATGCAAGTTAAGCCCAATTTGCTACAACAAGTCTAGGATTATCAGTGGGATGATCACAGACTAATGATTGTGATAAGTGTTATCCAAAAGGGGAAGCTGACAAAGTATGAAATCAAAAGTGATAGTGGTATGTACTATCATGATAGAATCTATGTACTGGATATGGAAGAGCTAAAAAAAGTAGATTTTGCAAGAAGCTCACAATGCTCCTTATGCTATGCATCTTGGTAGCACTAAAATGTATCAAGATTTAAAGCTTTCTTACTAGCGATAGGTATAAAGAGGGATATGTCAGAGTACATGACCAAGTGCCTTACTTGTCAGCAAGTAAAGGTAAAGCATTAGGTTACTTCTAAGTTGTTTCATCCTATAACAATTCTATAATGGAAATGGGATAGAGTCGTGACGAATTTCATGGTCGGGTTACCTATGACAAGGAGTATATATGATTAAGTTTAGATGGTTGTGGATCGTTTTACTAAGACTGCTAATTTTACACTAGTAAGAATGGATTACTCCTTAGAGAAGCTAGCAAAGCTCTATGTGGATGAGATAACCAAGTTGCATGGAGTGCCATCTTCAATTATATCAGAACAAGATCTAAGGTTCACATTGAGGTTTTAGAAGAAACTTTATAATGCCTTGGGTACTTGGTTGAGCTTTAATACAGCATTCCATTTGCAAACTAACAGATAATCCGAGAGGGTTATTTAGTTCTTTGAGGATATGTTAAGCAGTTGTGCATTAGAGATTAAGGGAAGTTGGGACCGATATTTGTCCTTAGCTAAGTTTGTTTACAACAATAGTCATCAAGTGAGTCTAGGTATGGCTCCTTATGAGGCCTTGTATGAAAGAAAGTGTATAACACCTTTGTGTTGGAAACTAAGCTCATTGGGCCATATTTAATACAAGATGCAAAAGAAAAGGTGATGATCATTAGAGAGAGGTTGATGGCAGCTTCTGACAGACATAAGTCCTATGCAAATCTAAAGAGAAAAGAGGTGGAATATGAAGTGGTAGATAAGGTATTTCTTAAGGTTTCACCTTAAAAGAAGGTTATGTGATTTGGGAAGAAAGGGAAGTTAAGTCCAACGTTTATTGGGCCATACGAGATCACAAAATGTGTGGGACTAGTAGCCTATAGACTAGCTTTGCCTCCAAACTTCATTAAATCCATGATGTCTTTCACATACCCATACTCAAAAGATACAGATCGGACCTTATGCATGTGATAACAATTGAAAAGATTGAGGTTAATCCTAACTTGTCTCATAAAGAAGAACTGGTGAAGATTCTAGATAGAGAGGTGAAGGAACTTCGAAATAAAATAATACCCTTGGTAAAGGTTCTCTGGAAACACCATGGGATGGAAGAAGCTACCTGGGAAATAAAAGCATAGATAAAAGAACAATATCCATAGTTATTTGAACCAAGGAAATATCTAATGTCGATGACAACATTTCTTTAAGAGGGGAAGAAATGTAATGTCCAAAAAATCCCAACATTATGAATAGTACTTCCCGAGATGTGAATAATGTTTTTTGAGGTTAGAGATACTAATTTTACTGAATTAAAGTACTAATTGTAACATAATTTTGAGTAAAAATTGTAGTCAAAATGAGATCGTTTAAATGGTTAAAAATGACACTAAAATTTTACAATAGTGTCACTTGAATAGTGACCTAGTTTCAATTGAACCATAAAATATTCAAAAGTTGCTCAAAAAATTTTGGAACTTATACAACCTGATACATAACAATTCTAGTTAGGCCATTGGCACTAGAATTGGAATTTTCAAATATCAAGAAGTATTTCACTGAAAATCAGGTAGTGTTAAAACTAGTGATTTTAATCGATTCTTCTCATTTTTCGAGCTCTAATTTTTAGAGGATTGTACAGCATAATAAAAGTGAATTTTTATGTATAAAATTTACATTAAATTTAGGTTTTAAAAAGCAAGAAATTGGAGGAAAAAGGGGGAGAAAAATGAAATTAAAATAATTATTTTTCGGAAATATAAATATGGTCAAAACACTTTAAAAAGTTAACAATTATTTCATTTTCTCCATCTCCCACTCCACCCCTTGAAGTCGTCGGCTTCAACCTCTCTTCTCCTTCTAAGCTCATTGTTGCCCAAATAAAAATAAATTAAGTGCCTTCACAACCTCTAGGATACTTAAGGGGTGGAAAACAAGAGGGAAGACATTTAAATTCAATGTTTAGAAACCCTTATAAATAGTGGCCATTTTTTGTTTAGGTGAGTTTTTCCAGAGTCTAATATTTTCTCATGTTTTACAGGTGCCCAAAAGCATTTCTACCCTTTTAGATTTTATTTTTGACCTTCAATTGATTTATTAGGAATTTTATAAGATTTTTTAGTTTTATGTTAGGAACTTCTGATAAAACCTAAGAGCAAGAGAAGTTGAAAGCATAAATGGGCCTCAAGGTTGTATTATGACATCCTTGGTATGTGTAATGGAAAGAAATTATGTAATAATCACTTAATGGCATTAAATTCCAAATTATGCCTAAAAGGGAAAAATGCAATAAATGCTAAATATAATGAATTTATTGTATTTATTGTGTTATGTGGCTTACAAAATATAAGAATATCTATTTTAGATGATGGCAAATGTTTAGGAATCATAGGATATCCATAAAATATTTTAATTGCCATAATGTGCATAAAATGGAGAAAATGAGGTGTAATGTGTTCAATGAAAAAATTGAGCATATTATTACTTAAAATGATGTTATTTGACATAATTAAGATATATTAAAATGAATGGAAGCATGGAAATACATATGGGGTGAAAAATGCTCTTATTGTGCTTATTAGACAAAATAGGCATATTATGGGAAATGACTTAATTTATACATATAATGACACTTAATCATGATTTATGGTATGTTAAGTGTATCTTTCATTGTGTATAAAGTTTAAATGACTTTTGAGGCCATGACATATGTGTTGGTTGAATAGGTCATAAGGCTAACCTTAGTTATGTGGCACTTGAGTTCAAGTTGGCTATGTAAAATGTTATGTAATAAATGATTAGTAAAATTTGGCTGTTAAATAATGATATGTAATGTTCATGTAGGAGTAATTATGTTCATAATGTATGAAAGTTGCATTGATTTTGGAGATATGAATATGTATACATTAATGTTCTGATTTAGTATGTATTATGATCAAAATGGTAGTGGAATAATAGATTTGAGGCTTGATGGCCGAATGGTGTTTTAGGCCATAGAAGTTTATGTATTTAGTTATGCGCATGGAATATTTGAGCATGGCCTATTATATTATGTTGATTGTTAGTGTATGTATGAATGGTATATATGGCCGAATGAGGTTTTGGAAAATGGACATGCATGTGAAATCATGAAATAAGGAAGTAGTGCACATATATAGCATACTTATTATGTTTGGTGCATATCATAATTAAAATCATATATGAATGAAGTTTGGGCCCAAAATTGGTTCTAAACTTAGTTTAACTTTAAGTTATGCCATAATATATGTGACTTGATGGACATTCAGGCATATTGTATCTTAGATGAACATATGCCATAGAACAAGTGTAAAAAATGGTAGATTTATAATGACAAAAAATAAATGAGATGAAAATGGTAGGTTAACATACATATGGCATAAATGTGGCTAAAATCCATGTTAAAGTGTGCATGATTACTAAAATGAGCTTTTCGATGTAATTATCCAATTTTAGTCACTCAATGGCTAAAACAAGGGAGTTAAGTGCTATATAAGCTTAATGAAAATGGCAAAACAAAAAAATATTGGTTTTGGCCCATGTTATGTGATAATCTAGAAATCGATAGGTTAACTAGTCAACTTAGGGATATAACAGCTACTAGGGTACTTCTGTACCTAGATTGTGTATCCAAGGGTTCACTATATGTCTTACCCATGGATTTATGTTGATCTTTGAATCTATGCAAGTGTAGTCACCATAAGGTCCCATAGGGGCCACTACACAATCACATATGGGTGCAATAACATAAGCCTAGATAGGTGCTGCACACCTTTTTTTTTGTGCTGGTGCAGTGGCCGTCAAGTCCAAAATATGGGCCACTGCACATTATTGATCCCGTTATCCAAAGTTTTACGGTTATCCAAAATAGGCTTAAAGGAATAAAGCATACACAAAATTTATTTTATAATGTGTAATATAACAATGAAAATGGCAATTTTATGTAAACTGGGAAAGAATGTTGATTTGCTTGTGATAAATGCTTTATTCATGGTTGTATACATGTTATATATGTGTTGCAAATATACATAAGCATAAAGAATGTTTAATTATTATAGTATGGCATATCTTGATTTTTATGAATATCATGAAGGATATTTATTTTTTTTAATGTAAGAATGTTATCTGTATACAAATGACATGTTAATAATGGCTTTAGTAGAAGTTGTTTTGATTACACCACTAAGCATTTGCTTAGCATGTTGTTTGTTTGCGATGCATAGGTAAGAAGACAATTCAAGGTCAAGCCTTAGGACATCAAGCTTATCAAGGGAGGATATTTCTTTGGTAATGATTGTAAATATGATATAGTTATATGAAGTATAGGGTTACACTCAATGTTTTAAATATAAGGGAAATGGGCCTAAGGTGTTATGGAGTTTATTCTTTTGGATTTCAAATTCTGTGAACTATAAAAATTGTTAAAAATTATGTTATGTTGTATGATATCTCTTCCTAAGGTTGAGATATCTTAATTGTATGATTGTGTGCTATTAGAGTGATAAGAGGATCGCATGAAGTTGTGGATATGTGTTGATGACATAGAAGTGTATTTTTATTTTGCAAGTTACTATTCAAAAATTTGGGATAGTGCTTAATATAACCATTATGCTAGCTAAATTTTTGCATGAGGATTCTCAAATTTTGAATATGTAACTCAATTTTAATTTTTTTTGGAAAACTCATATTTTCACAAGTGTAACATTTTTTATAAGAATTTTTTATAACAAGTAAGGGTATAATAGAGTTTAGATATTTCGATATGTGTGCACTACTTAATCGAGCTCAACGATCAGCTGGCAACCGAATCGACTAAGGGGTGTCACAACTTTAGCCTTGAAGGCCATATTAAAGGTATATTTGAATCTAATTTTAAATGGTCCTTTAAAGTTTGGAAGAATAATAAATCAGGCTTGTGGTTAATTTAAATTAAGGCTTAAAAGAGTCTCAGAAGGAAGCCCGGGAAGTACCTGATTATTTTTTGTGCAAGAAGCCTCTTGTTGGGCCATGCACCATAGGCAAAAGCCACCCAACTTCTAAGCCTCCTTCAATGTTATTTGGATAAGATTTTAATGCTTAAAATCTAACTTAAAAATGTTTATTTTAATATTAATAGCTTACATAAAATTAGGTAACACAAGAAGCTACCTAACATATAGAATTTTGCATACTCTCCATGTGAATTTTTGAATTCTCTTCTTCTTCTTCTTCTCAAATATCTTACTAGCAAGTAGATATTTAGTTATTGTTCACCATAATTCTTGATGGATACCTTGGAGGTGTTCCCAGTGAGGATCATTATGGTTTGTTACAACCTAGTGTGGTAAGCTGAAGATAAAGAATTACTAATTAATAGATAATGGTAAAATTTCTATGCTACTTAATTTTTCTATTGCCTGTCATTTTGATTTATTCAAATCTTTTTATCATCGCTTTGTTTTGAACAAAAAATTTTATTTTTTACTTTTCTCTACTTGTTTAAAATCAACATTGGTATCAGAGCTTAGTTCTCAATTAATTTAGAATGGTTGAAAATTTCAGTTATGGTTAATTTAGACATAGAATATGATTTTTTGATTATAGGTTCAATAGTGGCTCTTGATTTTAATTTTGTGATAAAATCTTATTAATATAACTAAAATTTATTTGGCATGATATAAAAATCATATTTCTTGATTTTTAATTGGGTTAAATTGGTTTTAAGAAAATTATTCTTTTATGTGCATTAATGGTTTTTATGCATAGAAGAATGTGCCATATTTGTGCTTTCATGCTTTATGATTTAAATGCTATTTTTGTTGTTTAATTTGATGTATGATGAATTAAAATATGTATTTAAATTAAGGTCATATGTTTCATGAAAATTAAATTAATTAATTTATTAAAATAAGTGAGACATGAATTTAGTTTTTTTTAGAGGTCAAAAATTGAAAAGGCTTAATTGTTATGGCATTTGTTTCATTTTTTTAAAAATTTGTAACTAATTTTTCATGAATATGAGATATTTATGATGTTATTTAAATGTTTTTAAGTGGTAAAAACCATTTGCACATTAATGAGATTCATAAACTTGCTTTAATATTAAGATTTTGCACAATTTTCCATTATGTAATGGTAATTTTTGTCAATTTGTTTTATCATTGGTTCAATGACTTAGAGGGTCACTTAAATTGATAAAGTTGTTATTATAGATATAAAAAGGTGCTAATAGATGCTGTAATTGATCTAAACTTGTTTGGTTTAGTTTTAGGGTTTGAGTTGCAAATCATTTTATATTATGCTTAGAATTTGATTCCTAATGAACTATTATTTAAAGATTTTTAATTAAAATTATTATTCAATTTGATTGGATTTTTATTTTCTAGAAAATTATGATAATTATTATCTTGAATTTAATTAAATTAAATCAAAAGTTGATAAATTAAGTTAAATTCAAACAAGATGATTTTTGTCATGCAAATTTAAATTCTATATGGAATGTGATTCTTAGTAAAATTATGATTCTAATCCTATTTTAATTTGTATTTCTAATTGCATTAAGACATTAAATTAAAGATAAGGATTAGCCTTTATTCTTATCTAATATGGATAATTGTTATCTAAATGGATTAAGATAAGTGAATAAGGAAATTCATATTTTCTTATAATTTAGAATTTGATTTTAAATGATATGCTTGAATGTTCGATTTGATTTAGAATTATAATGTGATTATAACTCTCACAAATGAAGTGATGAAATTTAATAATTTAATGACATTAAATAATTAAATTAGATGTTTAATTTGATGAACACTCTATATTACAAGCATATGAAAATCAAAATGATTAAGATGTATGAACCAAACTAGTTTAATAAGAGTTATAATACTAGTGATCAACCATAATCAATTTTTAAAGTTTTAATTCATTTGATATATTAGAAATGCATACTAAGGAAGTATGATTAGCATGATAACTAGTTATGGGCTATGACCAATAAGAATAATCTTGAAAGACATGTATATTTTCTTTGGTAAATTGGGCTTGTGTGTTTTAGTTTTTTTCTCTTTTTTTATTGTATTTCTCGTCTCATCTAACTCACATCAAATGTAGCATAAGGTTTTCTTAATAATTTTATTAGGTAACTAGATTACATAAGGTTAGAATAAGATGAAGATATACAAGAAGCAAATGGAGTTGAAGGATTAATAAGAATGACAAAATGAAGAAGTAGTTAGAAATGTTTTAATTATTTCTTTATTAGGTTTGTAATTTGTGCACACTACCTAGGCTTTTGCCTAAATTGTTTTCCTTAGGCTCGAGAAATCAATGTAGTAAAAGTCCAAAACAAGATCATATATTTATTAAGATTAAAGATGCATCTATAATTTAATGAGATTAAATATACATAAGCTTACCAAAGCTTACAAATTCCCTTTGCATGAGCATACAAAGTATGCAAATCAAACTTGAGAAGGAACAAAACCCTTAATTAATATTAAAACTTGCAAGCCTTCTATTAATATGGTAATAACTAGAGTTTTTCTTTATATGGAGTTGTTAAGCAAACTCAAGCTCATGCTACATTGAATATGTTATAAACTATATTAATTAGTCCACCTTAGATAGTACATTGGTCTTTTAAGCAAACTCAACACTAATGGGTCTGGAGGTAGATTGGTGAAATGTGTATCAAATGCACATGCACTAAAAGTATCAAATGCACATGCACTAAAAGTTGGTGACCAAATAATCTGTAGTTGTATAAAAATGCAATTATCATGAGACACCTACCATTTCTTTTATAAGTTAGGCTTGTTAGGAAAACCCAAGGTTTGACCTTAATAAGAAATGGGTACTTTCTCACTAGGAAAACCATTAGGTTTTCTTAAATCAATGGTGAGGGCTATTGGTTTCTAATAAAATAGTGAGAGAACGTATGTATTTTAGTAAAAACCTTATAAAATGCATTAATGTACATGATCATAAACTAACATGTTCTTAATCATTACATGTCATTTATTTTACTACATCATGAGCACATTTAACAAAAATTTACACATGATTCTTAATGCCAATATTGATTAAAAAGACTTTGAAATTTGAGAATAGTTTTAAGAAGTGAGAAGATAGATAAGTGTTGGACATATATTCCACCTCCTTTAATTGATGAACATTCATGCTGAGAGTAAGAAGGTTTTTCAAAAGCATAAAAAGCTGGCAATGCGATTGCCTCTATGTCTCTAAAACTTTAGAAAAGCATAGGCATATGATGCTCATATCATCAAATATCATTATCTAAAATAAAAGATATGTGATTAATAAGTCATTATTTCATTCTAAGATAGCGAAAGACACTTCAAGAGTTGAAAGTGTTAGGCTTTAATTCCACAATTTAATGATACATTGGAATTAAGAGTTAGTTCTATAATTATAAAACATGGT
>CANXYI011080780.1:0-13083 GCA_948208565.1 Hura crepitans
TATATTAAAGGTTCATAATATAGAGTTTAACATTCCATTTTGTACACACATCATACGGTCATTAACTTCTTATGATAGTGCAACATTTGTAGGTACACATGCATTCATCCCGCACGTTCCCATTAAGTTCCTATCTCACTCATCCATTAACCATCACTTTAGTAATATTGGTTCATCTCCTTAATTTATGCTTTATAACTCCATTAATTATTCATATAAAAGAAACATAAGAAATCACACACATGTTAGTATATTTCAGCCATCATGGCAATATCAAAATATCATACTCTTCTTAATTCATCATCTAAAGCATGCACAATCACTCCATTACCACTAGTATATCCTAAATTAATTTACACATGCTTATACACGCATTGATTATGCTCCTAAAGAATATTTTCATATGCTTTAGTTATTAAATTTCACACACATAATTTAATAAATACTCTTAATAAACAACTACATGACTTAAAGTATCAAGCACATATAAAGTTTGTAATTAACATATTAAACTTGAAGTATGCTTACTAGCAGGCTCAAAAGTCTCTTCATTCCATCTCTGAATCTTCTAATAACCTTTCTTTTCTTTATCTTTGTCTTAGCCAAATTCCTCAACATAAGCACATAACGAAAGTCACTCAACAACTCAAACAAATTCATATTATATCTTTAACTAATCTTAGAATCATAGAGAACCGATTTCCTTTCTCCAATGAAAAGCCCTCTTAGTCAAAATCTCAAAACTTTATTATAATTCATACAATTCATACACATCAAATTACCTTTGTAGAATTCATATCCCAAAAGTAGAGGCATTTTTGCTGTCATAGTGGCTCATTGCGCCTCTGTAAAAAAAATCAGCAGCTTGCTACAGGAGCCCAAAATTCTGCAGACAACAGAATTTCGAAACTTGACAGAAAGTTCTGCTTCAACTACGGTTTATCGCCCAAAATGCCGTTCCTGTGCTGAAGCAGTCCGACGCAACTAGGCAGCTGCTAGTGTTGCCTTTTTCAGAGGCAGCAACGTTCCTCTTATCCAGCCGCTGTGTCGCAAATCAGCAGCCTATCCTGTGTCTTCGGCATTTCTTCTTTACCCGATTATTCTGTCTCCATTTGTTCTCTTTCTTCTTCTTCCGGTCTCCTCAAAACTTTGCTCCCTCTTTTCTTTTTTTCCAACCCCCCCCGCGCCCGCAGCCACAAATCCTCTATCGGCCTCCAGCTCACTGCTGTCGCCTGGTTTCCGTTATTGGTGCCGCTTCTAGCGCCTCTGCCATGGCAGCCTTTCTGCAAGCGGCTCCTCTCTTTTCTCTATCCCGACTTCTCTGTCCCCTTTCTTTCTATTTTTCTTCCTTAGAGCTCATGTGGTTGCCACTCAAAAGGAGAATAAAAATATCTCAATCAATTCCTCTTTAAATCCCCTACTTTTAGTCATTTTCAACCATGCCCTTTTTCTCCCTTTATTATACTTTCTTTAAATTTTGAACTTGTTTTGAATCACCGAAAAATTCTGTTTTCAGCCCCATATTTCTTTTCAGAATATTTGAACATCGGATCTTAAAATCCTCGAATAAAACCGAGCAAAACTCTAGATTCTCGGTTCAACTTTATAATACATAACCTGTCGTAAACTACTCATTTTTCATTCCTTGATTTACTTAGAAGCTTTATTTTCCAAGTTCACATTTTTCCTTCAGCATCCTTAATATTGTATCCTTCATTGAGATAGATTAGTATGCTCCGAACCTTGTGCACTATACACCAATATGGAAAATCTCAGGTGTTGCACCTTTTGCCACCACTCTAGTTGTGAACCTTTTAATGGACCCATCAGCTTTTTGTTTCACTGCAAATACTCATTTACATCCTACCAGCTTCTTTCTAAGTGGTAGAATGCTAAGCTCCCAAGTCCCATTTTTTGGCCAAGGCTTTCATTTCTTCAAATTCCAAGTGGTAGAATGCTAAACTCCGAAGTCCCATTTTTTGGCCCAGGCTTTCATTTTTTCAATCATTACACCTTTCCATTTAGGACTTCAAATGCTTCCTTCCAATCATGTAGAATAGACTTAGACGAAATGTACAAGGCAGAAGCTTTATAGGTGGGAGAAAGTCATAGGAAACAAAGTTAGAAATGAGATGTTTAGTACAGGCTCTAACGCCTATTCTCTTGAGCAATAGGTTTATTCAAATCATTAGTAGAATCAAGGTTTAAGGATAACTCACCAAAAGATTCTTGGCACAAAATAGGCTGTATGATGGCTTCTTCTATCTTATCGCTCGTTGAATATCTCTTTAAATCTGGTCTATCCAAATGCTCGATCGTTTCCTTTTGAACAGAACCCTCCCCCTTACATGAGACTCTCTCTTTCCTAGTGTAAGACTATCAAGAGTTACTGAATTGGGTATCACCTCTTCATTCTTATACTCTCCCCGTGAAGAGCTGATTGGGGGATATGGAAGTATGGCTTGGCTTTTCTAAAAGTGACATCAATACTCTCCCTTTGATACCATTGTTGGAAGATTGATAGGCTTGGTCCATGTCTTAAGTGGAAGAGTGTTCATTGTGGGCTTGACATAGTTTTGGTTTGGCCCCCTCAACCTTTATAATCATTTCTCCTGTTCTTTTTCCAATGTACTATTTTCGCCCCACTACGTTCCATTTTCTTCTTTATTTTTACTTTCTATTTTTCAAGACTCCCCGTCAAGTCTAACTGGCCAGGTCCAGTTGCGACTTGCCTTCAATTTTTCATCTCCTAGGCTTGTATTCCTTATGAGTCTCAGAAGTCACAGATCTCTCCTTTTTTTACTTGGGCTTGTACTCTCCTTTGAACCTCAGAGGTCTTAGGTTTCATTGAGCGTACGAAGTAGTATAGGGTTTATATACAATTATAGGAACTCTGAAGTAGGAAATACAAATAAATTCTCCTAATCAGAATACAATCTTTCCTATTCACACACAAGTCAACAATGCGACCAATGTAATCCGGGCTTTCTTGTTGCAGCCTTTTTCTCTCCACCCAATTCATTTATTGCAGGAAGATGAGCAAACATACTGATCAATTTATCACGGCATGACATTATTGTAGCAATTCCAACAATCAGGGCTGTCTTGTGTGGTCTTTAATTCTGTTGTTTTGGACGGCTATGACTAGATTTTATTCTAGAGTCTATGATTTGAATTTGTTATTTGATGATAATAAAAGAGGCCCTACAATACAAGTACTTTGCAAAAAGTGGCTCTAATGATACAGGTACATTGCAAAAAATCTATTTCCGTTAATTCATTTCTTTGTGGACTTTTATTGGTTGTCGCTAACAAAAAGGGTATTTGAGCTTCTTTTTTTCTTCTCTCTCTCTCTCTCTCTCTCTTTCCAGGTAATATTCACATCCTCTTAACAGAATAATACTAATACTTTAATTGGCCACCTCAACAAACAAACTAGTTACTGTATTTGATTTGTAACCGATTTGGAGCTTTACAGGGTGGTACATGTGTAAACCAGTCTGGAATTACTTAGCAAACGGACATTTCAATCAATTCCTGCACTTAATAAGCGCAATAGAGTAATTTCTAGTTCCTACAATATTATTTTACATTTTTTTTATTATTGCAGACGTGGTGACTTCAATTCACGAGAACTGGTTTTCTGCAAGATGCTTAAATACAACGAAACCTGCTGGTGAAGGAGCTGTTGTCATGCAGACAGCAGCTTTTCTCTTGGTTGCAATGTAAGCCCTGATCATGTTTGTGCTGATATGTTTAATTTTGCTGTCTCTGCATACGGGAGTGAGATATCTCTGGGTATCTTGCACATTTAGAGAATTAAATGCTTTTATATGCTTAGAAGATCGAAATCTTTCCTATTCGGCATTGACAGGTATGACGGTTCAATTGGTGCAGCATCTCGTGCTCTTGTGGCTGTTGATCAGTTTGCTTGGCATCTTGCACGAAAAAGCCTTTGACTTGTGTGTAGTTTGCTTTTCTACAGGTTCTTTGATGCATTTCCATCTTCTATTATATAAAATTAGGTCGTCAAATACCATGCTTCACTCACGGATGTTATAGACAACAGAGAATGCGTCATTATGCAACAATTTCTGTCATGTTATGAGCAGTATCCTCACTTGTCAGCCACCAAATTGAGCAATAAAATCACATGGTAAAGAAAAAAAGCATTATACAAATCAATCAAGTAATCAGTTGTATAAAAAGTGTCCGCTGAATGCCTTTCTAGTCCTGATAGCAATTATTTTCTCATTTAATTTTCCCATGTAACGTGCCAAGAAGTAAGCGAATTAAATCTCAGCCTAAGCCTGGATTGGAGCAATAGAGAAGAAAATGTCCATGCTCTATACGTGCTTGGAAGTAATATACATGCTATATACGGCCGATACTCAGTAGCCTCAGTTGAAATTGCCACTTAATATACATGCTTGATCTAAATGCTTCTCAGTTTGGATTTGGATTCTAGTTGAATAAATAAGTAAGCCAATTTTAAAATTTCAGATTGCAAGCCAACATAAATCAAATAACAAAAGTATCGTGCTAGTCTAATTACACTTCATTCAACTTTAGGCCATAAAGATTTCATCAAACAATAGTATCGCCTCTAAATCTTTTATCATCTGACTAGGCAGAAAATTTGAAGGCCAAATAAGATCCAATCTTACATGGGAAAATGCGATAAAACAAATATCTCTAGAATCATAGAGGTCCAAAATGTATCACGAATTGAAAAACAAAAAGAAAAAAGGAAAAAAAAAGAAGAAGGTTAATTACCATATTAAATATGTTTCTTTACAACAATGTTCGACTTTATCTAAACTCGCTGAGGCAGATGATAGTACTATAGAAAGAATACTCATCCAACTACTTCGGACATTTTAAAAATCAACTTCTACAAACTCAGCTCATGAATGAGAAATAAATTTTTGTAGCGCTAATATGCTGAGAAAGTGGGATTTGATTTTTGAAAAGATTGTAATTGTAAGAATTAATTTCGAGTTTAGTAACTAATAGAAATAATTTGGAATATGGGATATAATCCGAACAAGGCATTGTCTTCACTTTCAAAAGCGGGACTCACTTGCTA
Source organism: Hura crepitans (assembly GCA_948208565.1). Taxonomy (NCBI): domain Eukaryota; kingdom Viridiplantae; phylum Streptophyta; class Magnoliopsida; order Malpighiales; family Euphorbiaceae; genus Hura; species Hura crepitans. The sequence goes on from CANXYI011080780.1 coordinate 5,090, forward strand.
GAAAAAGTTAAAAAATATAGAAACCCGAGGCAAGTAATTGGGTTAGCAGCTGAAATTTTGGGAAAAACAAGCAAAAATTATTGAGAAATTCATTAGTGAAAGAAGTAAGCTATCTTCACATATTTATGCTTAAAATATTTTGTTTTAATTATTTTTATATAGTATATAGGAAATTGCGAAAATTTTCAAATAGTTTACTGATTTTAGGTAAGAAAGATTGGGAAATTAAAAAAATAGATAAGATTTTAGAATAATTTATATATTTTCTGATATATCATTGTGAAAAATGATAATAATGAAAATTTTTAGGTTAGACAAATCCAAAAAATGTTAAAAAAATAATGGATATAAATTTTAAAAATTTTAATTATTTTTTTGAATTGTATGGAAAATTGTGAAAATAAAAATAGTTTAATATTTTTAGGTAGTAAAGCGGAAAGAAAGCATAGAATAACAATAATAATACATGTAGATTAAAAAATGCTTAAATATTTTCATAATATATAAAATATTGTTAAAAAGTTAAAGCATAGTTAAATAATATTTTTGGGTTAGAAAAATGGGGAAATATGGAAAAAAAATAATGGTCTAATATAGGAGGGTACACGGTTCGATCTAATTCGGGTATCGAAAATTATCTAGTATTGTCTTAAAAATTCAGATATTTATAAATTAAAGTCTTGTAATCATATTCAAAAGAAAAATCTCTGTATTGTATTGTACCAAAATTTTGAAACATTTCGATTAGATTCTTCAATTCTTTTTGTTCTAAACAATTTGGTATGGTACAATGGATAATTCAATTCCTTTTCTAAAATATATCATATTATCACTTAATATAACTAAATTCTAAAAAATAACATTTTTTAGTTCATAGTAAAATATAATATTTAAAATAAAAAATCTAAAATATAAATCATAAAAAAATAAAATACATTAATTAAAGAACATTAAATTAAGTGAAGTTGTTAAGTTACTTAATACTTGTCTCGTATTTGAACTAATCTAAATCTATCTAATGTAGATCAATTACTGATTTCTATTTGTACCTTATTTTATTGGTGGAAACTCCAAAATTTAGCATTCACTTCCCAACAAATTAATCTCTAAAATAAATTTTAATAAATTTTAATATATTATTATGTTAATAAAATCATTTTAAATACTTAATTATTTACTTATTATGATAAATTGAAATTATTTTATATTTTTATAATTAAAAAATTATTTTATAAAAAAATTAATTTGTTATATAGCTTAAACAAAATTATAAATAAATTAATATTTAATTAGAGAATATTTAATTTGATAATTAATTTATTTATTATTTTATAATTTAAATAATATGTTTTGCATAGTATTTAACAAAATTAAGATTATATTATTTTTTTGACTTTCTTCTAAATAATTAAATAGATAATGAATAATTTATATCAATATCTAAATAAAAAAAATTCAAAATTTTTATTCAGTTACTATTATGATTCGTTCAAAATAATTATTATAAGATTACATAATATTAATTAATATAATAAATACTAATTTTATTATTGATTAAAATATCATTGCATTTTATTAAACAACTTAAAAAATATTATTAACATTATAAAAAGTCAACGAAATAGTTCAATTTTAGGTTTTTAGTACTTCCATTTGATATAGAAAGATCTAAGATTCGTGTATGTAACACCTTACATTAGATTTGAATATAGACCTAATATAAGATGCTATGTCACTTATACTATTCACTTATTATGCATCATATGTAACCTTACGTTTACTTATGTTCCTTTAATCCCATTCATGAATATATTACCTTGGTTCTTTATTAATATATATATCCTATTTGGGATTATCGTGTTGAAAATTCGATAGTATAATAGTTGTCTACGACACTATCCCAAATAGTACTAGTAAGCAAAATAACACTCCTAATGTATATATTTCATTCAACCAACTCCTTTATCATCAATCTCAACTCAATCTACATGAAGAACTATAATCAAACTATCATACACACACATCTAATTAAATCATTTGCTTTCAATTTATCCATGGCACACTAATTGACAAAGTCAAAATGAATAAGTACATATGCATTTGTTCTTGTATTTCCATCCATTTTTGATATCATATAGCATAACTACATGATCATACCAAAATACTACGTCTACATGACTACCTTATATACATATGAGTGCCAACTTAACAAAATAAATAAATAAGTTCATATATCAAAAGATAAATCTTTCAAGAGATTGGACTGGCAGGGATCTTCTTATTGAGGCTACTTTTCCCTTTTTCTTCAGCTATCTATGCGTAGCGAACAAAAAGAAACGACATGTTAAGTAATATGCTTATTAGTGTATTGATTATTTATGAAATGTACAAACATCATACTTGTGATACCCCTCATCCGATCTGATAGCCAGATCCGAATAAGAGATGGCACATTATGACACCTCCTATCTGAACTGTTGCCAGCTTGAATAAGAGATGGCACGTTAATCAATCTTGCCTAATTATACCATTATCTTCTTAAAATCCTATTATATGTGTGAGTGTATTGTGAGCATCTTGGGCCTACATGAAGCAATTATATAATATGCATATGTACACATAAGGTCAAAATGTCTTGCTGAGATAGAAATCTGGTAGCATAACGACTATATGGTGTCATATACCAAAATAAAACGTGCAGAAAATCACACTTCTATAAAATCTCAATCTCAAATCCACATCCTGGATCCTTTTGTTCCCCCAGTATCATCATCATCATTATCATAACTCAGTGACATCAGTCACATCACAATCACAATATCAATAATAGTCTTTATATTATCATAAGTTAGGTTCACAACACATACCTATTATGTACTGTTGATGTTTGTCTAATTAATTTACATGACCGGTGTAGTTGAAAAAATTATACATACATGTGACTAAGACCCATACCCTTTATTTGCATATGAGTGCCAACTACCCTTATGTACATCACACTAAAAGATACAAAATGTACACCAAAAACTTGAAGCTGCTGGACTGAAGCTGTTTATCTACAACCTATGTATCGAAAACATGATGCCTTAAGCATAAAGTTTAGTGGTGTATTTGATAAAATATGCTCACATACATATGCACTCATGCCAAGCATGTATGTAAATCAAAGAAATATATCATGTAACATTGCACATTTTACCTTACCTATTGCATTACCCATTTTATGTCATTATATTGCCACAATTTGTTATTGCCCATTATATGTCACTTACTTATCATAATTCATCACTTATGTTTACAATTAATTTTCCATACTTACTTGCCATCATTAAGTTTTATATTCATTAACCAATTTGCTTATCATATTAATGCCTAAGTCATTATCCAATTCACTTAGCTCATTTAAACCATAATTATTAATTCCTTTATTTAGTCCATATATCACATTTTTCCATTGCCATTTACTAGCCCATATTTGACATACATTAATCCTAATACTGAATATCGGGATCATGACATGTAGTCGCCCACATTTTGGACCTCACAGCTACTGCACCAATATATCACATCAATGTCAGTGTGCAGTGGTCTTGTTGAACCTTTTGGTGGTTGCATCCACTTTAGAGTACGTGTGGTGGTTCTATTGGACCTCCTAGCTGCTGCACCCTTTTTATAATAAAGTATCATTAGATATCAACATATACATTTAGATGACACCGAGGTGTCTTAGCAGTTGCTACATCCCTTAGTTGACCAATCAACCTATCCAGCAGGTTGTGTAACATATATGGGTTATTCACATTTTTGCCCTCATTATATCTCATTACATATCTTATACACATTTCTTATGTCCAATTCCAATCATATATTCAGTCAAATAATGCCATATTAATACCATCCGTGACTTTGCTCATTTCACATTCATGATCATTTCATATTACTCACCCCATAACACAGATTCCATTACACACATTTATCAATGGCCACCATATATTGTTATCACAAATAACCATTTCATATTATTCTTCTCATAATATCATTCCTATTACATACATCACCATTTACCATTTGACATGACCAATTTATGTATCAAGACAGAAATGCATCACACATTCCATTACATAAATATAAACATGTTTCATGTTTAACACTTCTAGCATTATACCCAATCATCAATGTATTCAATACATGTTATACCAATTCATTTAAGCTTAATACACATTAATTATGCTCATTACACAATAGTTTCATTAATTCCAATTGTGTCCCTAATATACATACAATTTGACCATTACTCCATTTTCTCCATTTTAGGGTTACACTAATCCCTAAATTGATGACATTTACATAATGCACATATTATGAAACTTTCACAACACACACATACACTCACATATTTTATCGAATACACTTATAGAGCGATTGTTTGGCATCCTAAAAAATCCTCTACAGCTTATCTTTGCCTTTGCAATTGTCCTCTAAGTTCTTTAATTTCCATAATAGTTATTTTATTAGAAAAATTCATAAAAAATTCTATACACCTTTAAAATTAAAAAATAACACTAGAATCACGAATTAAAGCATCCTTAATTACCTAGAAAAATGCTAGGGTTTAGATTTAAGGGTTACCTCGATTTAGGGGTTTGAAACCTTAAATCTTTAAAGTATTCTTTTTCCACCAAAAAGCCTTCTTCTTGCTAAATTGACACTAGAATTAGCTTTTATGAATGATGTAGATTATTTTTAATGTATAAAGTGTGGGATTTCATGGAGAATTGAAGGAGAAATGAAGAAACAAAGGGAGGAGGAGAGAGAAAGGTATATGGCGTCGGCCATGGATGTTTGAGGGAGGTGGGAGGTGTTTTTGATCAAGTGTACACATGCACACACTCTCACTATTTATATTAAGACCATAGATGGCCACGATCGTGCCACATAGCAATCCTACAGTCTAGATTAATCCTATTTATATTTTAAGTTGCAAAAATGTGATTTTAATGTTTGATGTCTCGAAAATACCTTTTTACACACCAAAAATTATACAATTTCCTAATTTAGGGACCCTTAAAATCTCGAGCCCAAAACCTAATGGGAACTCGGTTAATTAATCAATCATGTTTTTAAGAAATTCAGATAAAATACTTATTGATGTTAGAAAATTTAGATTCCAATACCACTGGACTATTTGGAATTTTTGACATTCAAGTCGTATTATTTCCAGGTTAGTCCGGGCATATCTCGATCATTTTACAACTTGACGTAAACTAAGGTCACTATTCACTAGATATTGACATGAAAAATTTTATTGGTTTAGTGATTACTTCAAATAACTTTATTTTCATCATTATTTCACCCATCATAGTCTTATGACTATCCCCTTTGTTGCCTCATTGTGACCCGATTACTCAACAAACACTATTCAGGCCTCAAGAAGTACTATTTATGAAATTGGGGTTTTTGGGCATTACAATACATATTAAAACAAAACAATATAAAGTTTAATTGTTATTATTATGTCTTAGGTTTACTATGTTTAGAATTCATTTATCTACCTAAGTAAAGTTTATGAAATTTATTACATGTAAAGTGTCTCAATTCAATATATTTCATTTGATACTCTTATATAATTTCTTTAACTAATTTTTATAATCGCATTACTTCTTATGCTGTTACCACTTTAAGAAGGCCTAAGATATCCCTATTATAGATATTATAACTGGGATAATGGGATATACATATACTATACTATATGACATCGAAGTGTCTATAAATGGTAGGGCATAGGGTGCCAAAGAAACATATAACGTATAATGGGGACAATTGCCCTAACTATATAGTGAGCATCAAAGTGCTAATCAATAGGCACATAAGTGCAAAACGATAGGCAGTTGCAATATGGTAGATCCCTAGTTAACCAGTCAATCTATTCAAATTATAATATACTGTATAAGATTATTCAGGCACTTTAATTAAATTTAAATCTTAGTCAATTAAATTCTTTATCAATAAATTTCAATCTCTACACAATTCATGTGACTTACATTTTCATTTTATTCATAATTATTCATATACTTCTTATCCACTCATAATCTTATAATATGCTTTCATTCAATAACTTATTTATATAATTAAGGTAAACAGTGTCACATTACAACTCTACTAATTACTTTCATAATTTTTGGCCACTTACCAAAGTTTACTCAAAAATTCTATTTTCTTCAATTAAACATTAAATAGCATATTATTGTAATTATTCTATAAATTTCATAACATAATATTTCATAAATTATAAACCTTATGTATGGATAATAAGTTTTGGATTCTTTTAGACTTAAGTTCAATAATGTCTATTTAATTCATTTAATTTTCTACATCAATTTAATTGTCATATTATGCTTAGTAATTATATTAAATACACAATTAACATTACAATGCCCATTATTTTTTTAGTTAGTATATTTCAGCCAAATAAGGAACTCACACTTTACCCATTTTTCTCTTCATTTAAATCATCCTAATATAATTCCTTAAGCTACAATTATAGCTCCGGACATTAATTTTAATTAAAACACTTAATTCAAGTTAATTAGGTAAATTCCATAATGTAAAAGTAACTTAAAATTCCATAAATAATGAATACACATACGAATCTAATTGTTCTTCCTTTTTGCCTTGAATTTGCTTGTTGAATGGTGATTCTATTGCTTTAGTATACCTTTTCCCTTGTCAATCCTTCTTTCCTCCACCTCTTGCTCTTTAAAAATAAATTGAAGTCAATTATCATATAAAATTTATATTTAATCATTTAACTATGTAATTAAGAATCTATATAAGTTAATTATATAAATTAAATCAAAGGAAACTTACCTATTTCATATGTAGTTACTATTCACATTAACCTCTTTTTCTTTCTTTCCTCCATTTTCCTTGAAATTATCTAGGGCTTTAATGTGTTTTAGAATTTAGAAGTGATAATTTGAGGTTATGTGTGATGAAATGAGAAAGAAAAATGGAAGAGGGTAGTGATGGAGGGTTTCAACCATCTTTGCCAAAGGTGGAAGATGAGTTTTTCTTTTGATTTTGCCTTTTTAATTTATGTTAATTTCTTTATTTACATTTATAGATTAATTGTTAAAATTAATTTTAATTTTTATAACTAATGGATGAGATTAATTCTTGTAATATATCTTTTAATTTCTATTAATAATTTATAAATCTATCCTAATTTTGGAGGGTCAAGATTGCACATTTACTATTGGTTCCAATGGTAGGAATTAAATCCTACCAAATATCAATAAAAAATCTAGTTACATTTATCATTAATTTTTGTCATTTTTTGTCTTTATTTTATTTAATTTATTTTTATTGGTTCTAATTTTATAAAAATTATAGGACTATGATTTTCATATTTCTCATATTATTTTAGTACCAGCATATATAGGTTTTAATTTTTTTGAACTAATTTTGGGAATTTATGGTTCAGCACTGAATGATTTTCTATTAATTTAGGATAGGATCTAAATCTTATTTTCCACTTTTAACCTACCCTTTGTATTTGTTTTCATTCCAAATTGCACCTAAAATTATTTTCAAAATAAGACTATCATTTGGTCGATTTAGCGTCGCTCAAGTTCCCAAAAAGCACCATTCACGGCCTTGGGCACTATTCACAAATTTCAAATTTTTTAGGGATATTACAGTGTACACCCCTAGTCTAATATTTTTGTTTAATTATTATTAATAATAATAGATATACACTTTATTAAAAATAATAAATATAGAAAGATTTACGGATTTATTATTAAGTTCGTAATATATAGAAGATTGTGAAAAATGGGAATACTTTAATATTTATATGTTTGAAAATAAAAAGATGAAAAAAGAAAAAAATAGATATAGATTAAAAATAATGAAATAATTTTCATAATATAAAAAATATTGTGAAAAATATTTTTAGCTAAATAATATTTTTAGGTCAAAAGAAAGAAAAATAA
>CANXYI011080925.1:0-21897 GCA_948208565.1 Hura crepitans
CAGACCACATTCCTCATGAGAGGGAGTCTATATGGATATTGTGCCGTCCCCAAACACTAAACATCAATATATCACCTTATAATTAACATTCATGTTTACATACATAATAAGTGATGAATAAAGTTAAAGGAGATGATCAAAATCATACTTGAAAATAGGCCTGAGCTTCATACATATTTATGACATGTTTATTAAAAAGTAGGACAAATATAATGTACTTAATTTTGTTTTTTATGTGATAAAAATGACTTATAAAGTGACCTTACTCCTATGGCCCTTGTGGGGATCACTAAGAATCACCTCATTAGTGGCCAATCATAAGAGATCATTGGCCTATATTCATGGCAATTGAATGAGAGAAGGCATCAGATCTTACCTTATAATAAAGCTCTTGAATAATAACATTAAGGTTAGAGTTTAGAAAGAAAATAATTTTGACTGAGGGGCTAAAGGACTAGTAGAGCAAATCCATTTTAGAGTTCACACTTGAACTCTCAGAATGGTCATTGTTTCTCAGAAATACCTTTAAGAACAATAGTTCTTTTTAGAAAGCTTTTTCCTAAAAATAATCCTCTCTTATTCACATATCTCGAGGACTATTTATAGTCTTTAGATGATGACTTCATGCCTAAGCATCTAGTATGGGTTTCATTGCTTAGTCAGTGCAGACCATAAATACTTTGTAACACCCCTTGCCTATTCCTGAAGGAAATAGACAAAGTGTGCTACTTTCTATAGGTCACCCATCCTTAAATTACCCTAATGTTTATTCATTTAACACTTACGACTTATTCCATAGTTCTATCCTATCTTGATTGACTAGTGGTTATTACCATACAACCTTATAATATTGCCTATTTTAGTCTACTAAAATACCATTTTATGTCGGTTATCCATTTTACAGAGATTTAGGTAGCATAACAGCTACCCGAGTGAAAAACCAAACATTTTTCTTGCACAAAAAGCACTTCTATAAACATCATATATTCATTCCTCCCTTCTAGAGACTTCTGGTTCTCCAATTTAATCATCAACATAGGCACACAACAGTCATAGGGTCTTAGAACCACATTTACCCAATAATTAGATAGGCATATATTTCCATCAAAAGTTCAAATTTACACAGATCATATAGTTTATTATATAAGCATCCATAGGTGCATTCATAATATACATCTATTATCTAATTCTAAACCCCAATATACATGAGTGCTTTTCTATATCATAACCATCAGAGTATAGATGTATACCAAAAGAATTCTACAACAGCTATACTACACTGATGAAGCTACATAGCTACCCCATTTATGACCTATGTATCGGAACACTGACATGCTAAGTATGCACTCAGTAGTGGAATTGACACAATAAATGCATGTCATGAATGTAGAGACAAATATGATGTCACATGTATAAACAAACACTATACCTATTTCCATGCAGGTTGTTCAGGTCAGGTCCCAATTATGTGTTATGTCTTACAGTGCCTTATCATGCAAGTAACTAGTTCATACTTCATTTGGTCAGCACAATTATTTAAATTCATGTATTTATTTAATTACAATTATTATTAATCATGTAAGGTTATATTTATTTTAGTATAATATTATTTAGGCCTATGACAGATAGACTACACTTTAAGATAATAGATAGCAGGGTATATGTTGTGCAGTGGCCCATATTTTGGGCTTCGGTAGCTGCACCTACCTAGTCCAATAGCAGGGATCAGTTTATAGACCTCCTAATACTAGACTAGCAGATAGCAAAGATTAGTTCGTGGACCTCCTAACATCTATAAGTGGGATAGCAAGGATCAGCCCTATGGGACCCCCCAATACCCTAGATCAATGTTTCTAATACAACATGGGTGAATAGTAGGGATCAGCCCCGTAGGACCTCTTAATATCCGTATGAAGCCAATGGGTAGTAGGTACCAGTGCAGGTTAACCTCTCAATACTCGAGTGTGCAGGGTTCATCCTCAGAACCTTGATGGCTGCACCTGCCATCACATTAGACAATAGTGGCCCTAGAAGGACCAATTTACCTAGTAGCTGCTAACTCTCTAGTTGACCAGTCAACCCATCCAGTGGATGTCTAATTGATAGGCCAATTCACTATTCATCTTTCTCTTATTAAGTTATTAATCAACTTTCAATTATCATTATACAACTAATAGCTTATATCTCTTATTTTGACCCACCTAGGCAACTTTTGTTATTTTAGGCCATTTTTCGCTAAATCACTATTCATTTAGTCATTTTTATGTAAGTTACTATTCATTTGATCATTTTCCTTAGGAATGTGATTTTCATATCTCTAATCATGGCAACTCAAAATTCATCATTTGTTCATTTGTCAATCTTAGGCCACTATTTGTACACATACAACTCACCAATTCAATGATGTTCTAAGTATCAATATTACACATCCATTCTTAGCCATAAATGACATAACCTAGTAGTTTTTACCACTTATAATTCTCATTCACATTTTTACTAGAGTTTATACTTCTTTTTCACATCCATGCCATACTTTTCATGCCATATACATATACACACATGACATGCACATACATACACATGTTTTGAGCACTTATAGCACACACACTTACACTAGTTTTTTTCCCCTAAATTATGCATACAAGGTTATTTTCATGCCATTCATTTACACAAATTCCATGCCTAACCCTAAGTTTCACCATTTCTATACACATGTATACATACAAAATCATGCAAAACTACATGGCATGTATCAATTGAGTGAAGTCCACATACTTAGGGTGTGAAAATGCCCCTTTCTCCACCACTTCAAGGCTTTTAATGGTGTTCTCTTTTAACACCCTCTTTTTGACCTAAACATAATGAATTTCACCTTAGAAAAATTCCCAAAAATTATGTACAACTCAAAATTAAAATCTTAAACCATGGAATTTCTTAGAATTACCTAAGCTACCTAAAAATAAAATAAAAATTAAGATTAGGTCACTTATACCCAAAATTGACAGTATTCACCAAGTATCCAAATCTCACTTTCTAGCCTTCTTTTATGATTTTATTTAGTTGGATTAGCTTTAGGGGATTATAGAGGTTAAGATATATATATGGATTATAAGATTTGGTGGTGGGAGGAGAGAGAAATGAAGAAAAAAGGGAGGAGAGAGAATATAAAGATGGCATAGGTAAAAAGGAGATTGAGAGGGGTGGAAGATGATTTTGGCACATGTGGCACTCCCACATGTGCACCCCGTTTTATATTAGTAGGGTGGACGGCTCAGATTATGCCACATGGTGATCTAATGTTTTGTATTCTCCTACTTTTCATTTAAACTTCGTAAATTCATAGAAATTTCTCTAGACCACAAAAAAATAGCCATTTTAGTTTTAAAAATCCCCGATTAGTGCCATTAAAAGACTCGTAAAATTTCAAGTCAAAATTCCATCAGCAATTATGGTTTCTATTCACCCACTAAAATAAAATATTCCAAATAAATATTAGATGGTCTCAAAAAATTAAAGTTCCTTCACCACCCTGTATATTGGAATTTTTGTGATTCAGAGTATGGTATTTTTAGGTTCATCTGAGCATATCTCAGGGTTGTCCCGGTATAGTCTCATTTTTATGTCACTGTTCACTAGTTTTTAACCCAAAATGATTTTATTGGTCCTGCAAAAATTTTAAATTATTTCATTTTGTTCACTTTCTGATCCATTAAAGTTTTATGACTAATACGGCCCTTCTAGCCTTACTAAGGTGCCCTGACTCATAAGGAGCCCTATTCATGCCATGGGGGGTATTGTTCATGAAACTTCGACTTACAAGCATTACAATTCTTCCCCTCTTAAAAAATTTCATCCTCAAAATTACCTATTGTGAAAAGATGTGGGTATTGTGCCTTTATTTGCTTTTCACTTTCTTGTGTGGCTTTTGTGGTATTGTGGTGTCTCTATAGCACCTTTATTAGAGGGATTGACTTGTTTCCCAGCTACTTTACTTCTCTAGCCAAGATCTGCACTGATTCTTCTTCATATGTTAAGTCTGGCTATACTTGTATCTCCTTTGCAGCTATCAGATGTGATGGATCCGATCAACATTGCCTCAATATTGATACATGAAATACGTCATGGATTTGTTGCAACTCAGAAGGCAATACCAATCTATACATGTTTAGTTATCTCGTAGGGACCAATGAACTTAAGACTAAGTTTCCTTTTTTTACCAAATATGAGCATCTTCTTCCATGGAAACACATTTAAGAACACTTGTTTATCAACTTTATACTCAATGTCTCTATATTTCAAATTTGCATATGACTTCTGTTAGTTTAAGGTGACTTTTAACCTATCCTTTATAATCTTAACCTTCTCTTTCGTATCTCTGATTAAGTTAGATCTCATATTCTTACCTTCCCCCACTTCACTCCAATAAAGGGGAGTTCTGCACCTTCTACCATGTAGTGCCTTATGAGGTGTCATTCCTAAGTTAGCTTAATGGATGTTGTTATAAGCAAATTCAACTAATGGTAGGTACTGATCCTAGTTAGCTCTAAACTCTATTGTATAGTTGTGTAGCATATCTTCCAATACTAGTATCACCCATTTTGATTGTCCATCCATCTAAGGGTGAAATGCTGTGATATATGTCAGTTAAGTACCTAATGCTTCCTGTAGCTTCTTGCAAAATTTAAAAGTGAACCTTAGGTCTCGATATGAAACGATAGCTACTAGTACTCTGTGTAATTGTATGATCTCATCAATATAAAGTTGAGCCAGCTTCTTTAAGGAATAATCCATCTTTACTGGGATAAAATGAGTCATCTAGTTTAATCTATCCACTATCACCCATATAGCGTCACATTTACTTCTAGTTTATTGCAACCTCATTACAAAGTCCATGGTGATCTTCTTCCATTTGCATTCTAGGATTACTATTAGGTGTAACAATCTAGAGGGAACTTGGTGTTCAACTTTTACTTGCTGGCAAGTCAATCATCGAGCTATATATTCTGCTACCTCCTACTTTATTCCTAGCCACCAGTAGTGGGGTTTCAAATTAAGGTACATCTCTATGCTTCCTGGGTGCATGGAGTATAGAGCTTCATGAGCCTCATTCAAGATTTGCATTCTCAATCCATCTACTTTTGGTACACACGACCTATTCTGACAGTATAAGCTTCAATCATCACCTAGTTTAAACCCTGTAGTCTTCCCCTCTTTGACTTTACTTATGGTTTGCACCATCTATTCATCTCTCAATTGGGCCTCATTTATCTGCTGCTTAAAGTAAGATTTAATCTACAACTTAGCCAAAAGGACATTTTTTGTTGTATATTCCACTCTAACATGCATGAGCTTCAAGGTGGTAATAAGTTTCCTACTCAAGGCATCTGCAACCATATTTAACTTCTTAGATGGTAGTTGATCAGACAATCATAGTCCTTGATTAACTCCATCCATCATTATTACTGAAGATTCAATTTCTTCTGTGAGGGCGTGTACTTCAAGCTTTTGTGATTAGTATAAATATAACACCTTTCTCCGTACAAATCATGTCTACACACCTTCCTTTAATGCAAATACAATAGCAACTAATTTTAAATCATGTGTGGGGTAATTCTTCTTATGAGGCTTTAATTGCCTGGAGGCATATGCAATCACCTTGCCTGCTTGTATCAAAACATAACCAAGTCTGTTATGTGGGGCACCACTATATATCACGAGCTCATTTCCTTATTCAAGCTAAGTAAGAATAGGAGCCTTAGTCAACATTCTTTTTAATTTATCAAAACTGGCTTGACATTTATCATCCTATTCAAACCTCACATCTCTTCTTATCAATCATGTTAATAGAGCTACAATCATCGAGAAATCCTTCACAAATCTCCCATAGTATCTTACCAATCCTAGAAAGCTTTAAATCTTTGTCATGTTCCTAGGATGATCCATTCTAATATAGCTTTAACTTCACTTGGGTCCACTCTAATACCCTCAGCTGAGGCAATGTGACCCAGAAAAGCTACTTCTTTCAACCAAAACTCACATTTGCTCAATTTAGCATATAACTATCTTTCCTTCAAAGTCTACAATACAATTCTAAGGTGCTGCTCATATTCCTCCCAAGTCCTAAAATACACCAAAATATCATATATGAACACCACAACAAACTAATCCAAATAAGGCTTGAAGATCCAATTTATCTAGTTTATAAAGGCAACCGGGGCATTAGGGAGCCCAAATGGCATCACTAAAAACTTATAACGCCTATACTGAGTCCTGAAGGTAGTCTTAGGGATGTCACTCTTTTTAATCTACAGCTGATGATATCTTGACCTCAAATCTATTTTAGAAAAGATACTGGCACCTCACAATTGGTCAAAGAGATCATCGATTCTAAGCAATGAATATTTATTCTTGACTGTTACTTTATTTAATTGCTTATAATTAATACACAATCGAAGCTATTGTCTTTCTTTTTCATAAACAATATTTGTGCTCCCTAAGGCAAGATACTCAGCCTAATGAAGCCTTTATCTAATAGCTCCTATAACTACACTTTTAATTGCTTCAATTCTGTTGGTGCCATCTTATATGGCATAATAGACACTGGGTTCATCCTAAGATATACCTCAATCTCAAAGTCTAGCTCTCGAAGTGGTGGTAATCCTAGTAGTTCATTTAGAAATACATCAGGAAATTCTGATACCATTGGTATCTGATCAAGGCTAGGTGTGGTGGTCCTAATATCTACCACATGAACTAAGAATGCTTCATATCCCTTCCAAATGAGTCACCTAGCTATAATGATATTGGATAAAGAATTTCTTCTACCCATAACTATTACTTCTTATCTATCTATCATTTATAGACTCAACCTTTTTCTCTCATAATCAATCACTGCTTTATGTTTTGACAGCCAGTCCATACCCAGTATGACATTAAACTCATGAAAGGGAAGTTCTATTAGATCTATTGGAAATGTCTGATCTTAAATTATCAGAGGATTGTGTCTATAAACTATATTCCCCATCACACTTTGCCCAATTGGGTTGCTTACTTAAATGTTTAAATCTATAGACTTTGGCTCTAGTCCCCTATCTCATTCTTGTGTAGTGTAGATATAGGAATGTGTGGAACTAGGATCAATTAATGCTAACACAGGTGCATCAAATACGTAGAAAGTACCAGCAATGATGTCTAGTGTTTCAACTTCCTCCCGAGCATTGATAGCATACTACCGTGCTAAAGCTATAGCCTCTGACCTCATCTTCTGATTGGTACTTGACTGTTCCTACCTCATCTATCTCAGTCCTTTATTCAATACCATTGCAGCTAATGCCTGGGTCAGAGTAGCCTCGAGTTATATCTAAGGACACTCCTGCTAAAAGTGGTCTTTGGCTACATATACAAAGCATTTTCCTCTCCTATACTGCTAGCATTGCCCTCAGTGTCTCCTATTTCAACTCCAACATGTCGGACGTGCACTTCTAGCTGTGAACACTAGAGCACTCAGGGCTTGCTATAATGGTTAAGGCCTAGGAGGAATGTCCTGACCTGACCTTTGAGGTGGGGCTTACCTATGGGACTACTATTATGACTATCTCTGAGACTGCTGCCTATGCTGGAACTCCTTTGTCTCTTGTCCCCTTTTGGAGTTGAACTCCTTTAACTAGCTATAAATGGTCTCTTTGTCTAAAATAGCTCTCTCTTTTCTTGCATCATGTCCTCCATGTCATAAGTAGTAGCTACCAACTCTAAAAAATCTTTAATCTTTATAGTGGCAATCTGTATCCATAACTCGACATTAAAGCCCTTTTTGAACCTTTTACAGCGTTCTTCCATATTAGCCAGGAACTCATCAGCATATCTGCTCAAGCAAGTGAAGTCCTGCTCATATTCTGACATTGACTTTTGCCACTATTTCAGGTCTAGGAATTTCTATCTCCTTTTCTAGTTGTAAGACCCTAGATTATATCTTTTACAAAACTCCTTCAAAAAATACTCCCAAGTTAGCTCTACTATTGCTTTCCTCTGCATATTTCAAGCTTTCTTCCTCTGTACATTCCAATTGTTCTAGGATTCTCATAGTTTGCTCCAGCCAGTATTTAGCTCTTATAGCATCATCCTCCTATACACCTAAGAAATCCACTGCCCCTATCTTTTACACCTTTTCAAGGTAAGTCTTCTGTAATGCTGGTGAGGCTAGTGGAGGTGGTGTGGGAGGTAGAAGTGGTGGTGGTGATGGAGTAGTAGTGTGCCTTAGTAGCTCTACTATCTATTACAACAATGCTGGTGAAGCCTGAGCCTGAGGCTATGGCTACGGTAGTGGCTGACATGTAGCATCACTCAGCTCTAGTGTGGCTACACTCATCTTTAGGCCATGGATAATGGTGGGAGCATGACTAGCCACCTTTTCGCCTCGTTCTGGTGGGGTCTGGTCACTTATTGCATATCACTATACAGAAAATAACTTATATAGAATCTTAGACCTATGCAATCATGTATAGTACACCTAGGAAATCCTAAATTTGCTCTGATACCACTAAACATATTACCTCCTGCCTATTCTCGAAGGAAATAGATAAAGCGTGCTACTTTCTGTAGGTCACCCATCCTTAAATTACCCCAAGGTTCATTCATTTAATACTTATAACCTATTCCACAGTTCTATCATATCTTGACTAACTAGTGGTTATTACTGTTCAACCTTTTAATACTGCCTATTTTTATCTACTGAAACACTATTTTATGTTTGTCATCCATTTTACAGAAATTTGGGCAGCATAATGGCTACCTAAGTGAAAAACCAAAAATTTTTCTTGCACAAAAAACACTTCTATAAACATCACAGACTCAAACCTCCCTTTTAGACCCTTTTGGTCCTCTAATTCAATCATCAACACAGGCACACAACAATCATAGGGTTTCAGATCCACAGTTATCCAATAACTAGATATGCATATATTTCCATCAAAAGTTTAGATTTACACAGATCATATAATTTATTATATAAGCATCCATAGGTGCATCTATAATATATATCCACTATCTAATTCTAAACCCCAATATACGTAAGTGCTTTTCTATATCATAACCATCAGAGTACAAATGTATACCAAAAGAATTCAATAATAGGTACATTGCATTAATGAAGTTACATAGCTACCTAGTTTATGACCTGTACATTCGCACACTGACACGCTGAGGATGCACTTAGCGGTGGAATTGACACAATAAAAGCATGTCATGAATGCAGAGACACATATGATGTCACATGTATAAATAAACTGACACTATACCTATTTCCATCTAGCTTATTCAGGTTTGGCCCAAATTATGTGCTATATCTTATAATGCCTTGTCATATAAGTAACTAATACATATTCTATTTGGTTAACTCAATTATTTAAATCCATGTATTTATTTAATTACCATTATTATTAGTCAAGTAGGTTTATATTTATTTAAGTATAATTTTATTTAGGCCCATGATAGATAGACTACACTTTAAGACACTAAATAATGGGATCTATGCTATGCAATTTCCCATATTTTTAGCCTTATTAGCTACACCTACCTGGTCCTATAGCAAGAATCAGTCTGTAAACCTTCTAATACTAGATTGGTAGATAGCAGGGATTAGTTCATAGACCTCCCAATATCTACAAGTTAGATAGGAGGGATCAGCCCTATGGGACCTCCCAATACCCAATGTTTCCAGTACAACATGGGTGGATAGTAGAGATCAACCTTATGGGACCTCCCAATATCCACATGAAGCTAATATGTAGTAGGGATCCACCTAGGTTGACCTCCCAATACCTAAGTATGCAGGGTTCATCCTTAGAACCTTGGCAGCTGCACCCGCCATCACATCAGACAACAGTGGCCTCAGAATGACTAACTTGCTAACTCCCTAGTTAACCAATCAACACATCCAGTAAGTGTCTAACTAATGGGCTAATTCTCTATTCATCTTTCTCTTATTCAGTTATTAATCAGCTTTTAATTGTGATTATACAACTAATAGCTTATATCTCTTATTTAGACACACCTAGGCAATATTTGTTATTTTAGGCCATTTTCTGCTAAATCACTATTCATTTGGTCATTTTTGCATATGTTACTATTCATTAGGAATCTATTTTTCATAACTCTAATCATGGCAACCCAAAATTCATCATTTGTTCATTTGTCAATCTTAGGCCATTATTTGTACACATACAACTCACTAATTTAATGATGTTCCAAGGATCAATATTACACATCCATTCATGGCCATAAATGACACAACCCAGTAGTTATTACCACTTATAATTCTCATTCACATGTTTACTGTAGTTTATACTTCTTTCTCACATCCATGCCATACTTTTCATGCCATATACACATACACACATGACATGTACATACATACACATGTTTTGGCCACTTATAGCATACACACTTATACTTGGTTTGTTTTCCCCCAAATCATGCATACAAAGTTATTTTTATGCAATTAACATAATTGTGCCATTCATTTACACTAATTCCATGCCTAACCCTAAGTTTCACCATTTTCATACACATGTATACATACAAAATCATGTAAAACTACATGGCATGCATCAATTGAGTGAAGTCCACACACCTAGGGTGTGAAAACACCTCTTTCTCCACCCCTTTAAGGCTTTTTAATGGTGTTCTCCTTCAATACCCTCTTTTTGACCTAAACATAATGAATTTCACCTTAGAAAAATTCCCAAAAATTCTATACAACTTCATAGTAAAATATAAAACCATGGAATTTCTTAGAATTACCTAAGCTACCTAAACCAAAAAAATTTGACATTAGGTCACTTACACCTAAAATTTACACTATTCACCAAGTATCCAAATCTCACTTTCTAGCCTTCTTTTATGATTTTTGTTAATTGGATTAGCTTTAGGGGACTTTGGAGGTTAAGAAACATATATGGATTATAGGATTTGGTGATGGGAGGAGAGAGAAATGAAGAAAAAAGGAAAAAGAGATAATATGAAAAAGGTGTCAGCCAAAGGGAGATTGAGAGGGGTGGAAAATGATTTTGGCATATGTGGCACTCCCACATATGCAACCCCTTTTATATTAGTGGATGGATAGCTCATATTGCACCATATGGCAATCTAATAGTTTGTATTCTCTTGATTTTTATTTAAAGTTCATAAATTTACAAAAATTTCTCTAGACCACAAAAAATATCCATTTTAGTTTTAAAAATCCTCGATTAGTGTCATTAAGAAACTTGTAAAATTTCAAGTCAAAATTCCATCGGCAATTATGGTTACTATTCAACCATTAAAATAAAATATTCTAAGTAAATATCAGAAGGTCTTAAAAAATTAAAATTCATTCACCACCCTATAGATTGGAATTTTTGAGGTTCAAGGTATGTTAGTTTTGGGTCGTCCGAGCACATCTCGAGGCTGTCCTGGCATAACCTCATTTTATGTCACTATTCATAAGTTCTTAACTTGAAATAATTTATTGGTTGTGCTAAAATTTTAAATTATTTCAATTGTCCACTTTTTGACCCATCAAAGTTTTATGACCAATACGCCCCTTTCTAGCCTTAATAAGGTTCCTCAACTCACAAAGAGCACTATTTATGCCACGAGGGTACTGTTCATGAAACTTCGAATTATGAGCATTACATGCTTAGTCCATGTGGACTATTGTGATCTAATTTTTCCTCCAATCTAAGGGCTTAGGCCAGTTTTAGCAAGTCTATGCAAATATGGGCTTGGATATGTACCATGTGGACCTTGGGCAAAATGCTTGGTAGGGTTGGTTTGCCAGTAGTACTTGTCCATGTGGATCCTATTGGTTTTGCTAAATTAAATTTGTGTGGACCCTATTGGTTACTAGGTCTAAGAGCCTATCTCTGGTTTACATCATAGGCCAAAGGTGGTGGCATCTATAGTTACCCGAGTAGCCATTATATTGTTCAAAATTTTGTGAAATTAGTAATTGATCATAAAATAGATTTTAATGTATGGTATGACCTATATAATAATATTTAAAGATTAGACTAAAGTTTTAAGAAATATATGTTTGATAAATAAATAAAATCACGAGTTTTAAATGAATAAGGACTTAGAGAAATTTCGAGATGGGTGACTAAATGGGAAGTGGCATCACCTATTGGGTTTCTTCGGGAATCAGATAGGGGTGTTACATTGGTTGGTATCAGAGTATAGGTTTAGCCATTCTTAGGAATGTTACATGAGTGTTAATGTCTAGGATTTGATTTTTTTTTATAACTTACACTACAATGAGGATGATAGGTTGTTGTTCTCTTATAGTGATCAAAGATGAGTGAAATGACTCTAGTAGAACGAGGAGAAAAGGTAGTTAGCCATGCTCCTACCACTATCTAGAGAGTAATGACTAGTGCAGCAATAACAAAGCCTAATGATATTGCACAATAGCTATAGCCACAGCCACAACAGTAGGCTTAGGCATCTCTAGCACTTCTATAGCAGATTTTAGATTTGCTAAGACACACATTAGCAATAGCTTCACCTCCTCGACCAACTTTTGTACCTTTTCTAACTCCAACTACATTACAAGAAACATACTAAGAGAGATTTAAAAAGATAGGAGTAGTAGATTTTTTGGGAACTAGAGAAGATGATACAGCCAAGGCAGAGTATTGGCTAGAGAGGACACTCATAATTTTACAACAATTAAAATGTATAAAGGAGGAAAGTCTAAAGTATTCTTCCTCTCTTCTCCAAGAGGAAGCTTTCCGCTAGTGGGACACAACCAAGTAAAGGAAAGCAGTAGTAGATGTAACCTAGGAATTCTTTTTGGAAGAGCTCAAGAAGAGATACATCTTAGAGTCTTATAAAGAGAAGAAAAGATAAGAGTTACTTAACCTAAAGCAGGGAAGAAGATATGTGTTAGAATATGAGAAAGATTTTGCAAGGTTGAGCCAATATGAAGAGAAATTTATCTTTAATAAAGAGAAAAGGTGCAAAAGGTTCTTGAAGGGGGTTAATATGGAGTTATGTATGCAAATAGCCACCCCAAAGGTTGTAGACTTTGTAATTTTAGTAGCAGCAACCTATGATATAGGAGAAATGTTATAGAAAAAGAGGGACTTATTCTAAAAGAAGAGGACTTTCATACACAGCAGACTAGCTCAACACCTAAAGTTAGTAAGAGGTAGAGGGAGACTTAGTCTCAGTCCTAGCTAGTGTAACAATCACAGAGATAGCCCTAGTTATATAAGTTTGGCTAGACTTTTACATCTAAGCTTTGACCACCTCAACAAGCCTCTAGTGCCTTAGAATCAGCACCTAGGAGTAGACCCCCAACTTGTCAGACTTGTACCAGAAGTCATTAGGCTCAGTGTTGGTAGATAAGAAGGGGAAAGTGTTTTACTTATTGGGCTAAAGACCATTATCATAGGGATTATCCTTAGAGACAAACTGAAGCTGCTTAGACTCAAGCATTAGTAGCAGCCCAGAATAGGGCATAGAGAAAGAATAGAGGTGACCAGCTAAGCAGTAGTCAAGGGATTAGGTTAAAGTCACGAGCTCTAGTTAGATAGTATAGTTAGATAGTATGCCATTAAAGGTTCTAAGGAGGCAGAGGCTCTATATGTCATTACTGGTACTTTTTCCTTATTTAATGCACTAATTTTGGCTTTAATAGATCTAAGATCAACTCACTCTTATATTTGTACCACACAAGCATAAGATAGGGGTTTAGAACCAGAGCTTATATGTATAGACATTCAAGCAAGAAACCTAATTGGACACAGTGTGGCTATGAATAAAGTATATAGACACTGTCCTCTAGTGATCCAAAAGTAATTATTCCCTACAAACTTCAATTAACTTCCTTTCTATGAATTTGACATTACCTTAGGTATAGACTGGTTATCAAAACATCAGGCTATAATTAACTGTAGATATAAGAGGATTACCCTCAAAATAGTAGAGGACATAAAGTGATAGTTGTGGGTGAGAGAAATTCCTTTAATAACTTTATCTTAGCTATTATGGTAAGATGACTCATCCCTAAGGGTTATAAAGCATACATAGCCTATGTGATTCACACTAGTAACTCGATAACCAACATTGAGTAGATTTTAGTTGTGTCTAAATTTATTGGTGTATTCCCTGAAGAGTTATGAGGACTACCTTAATAGTAAGAGCTTGATTTTGAAATTAAAGTATATCTTGGTACCTCACCTATATATGTTACACTCTATAGAATGGCACCTATAAAACTAAAGGAGTTAAAGGTACAATTGCAAGAATTACTGGATAAAGGTTTTATCAAACTCAGTACTTCACCTTGGAGAGCACCTATGCTCTTTGTAAAAAAGAAAAGCATGTTGTTTGGATTATGTGTTAATTAT
The DNA here is from genome assembly GCA_948208565.1 of Hura crepitans. NCBI lineage: Eukaryota > Viridiplantae > Streptophyta > Magnoliopsida > Malpighiales > Euphorbiaceae > Hura > Hura crepitans. Next base: position 14,391 of record CANXYI011080925.1, read on the forward strand.
AGGCAGTTGAATAAGGTGACTGTGAATCCTTTGCCTATGATTGATGATCTTTTTGATCAGCTTAAAGGTGCAGATATCTTTTCTAAGATTGACTTGAGATCAAGGTATCATCAGTTACAGATTAAGGAGGTTTATATTCCTAAAATTGCCTTCAAAACTAGATATAGGTATTATGAGTTTCTAGTGATGCCATTTAGACTCATTAATGCTCTAGTAGCCTTTATGGAGTTAATGAATAGGGTCTTCCAACCTTATTTGGATTAGTTTATGGTGGCATTTGTTGATAATATTTTGGTGTATTCTACAACCTAAGAGGAGCATGAACAACATCTTAGAATTATGCTACAGACTTTGAAAGAGAAGCAGTTGTACGCTAAACTGAGTAAATGTGAGTTTTGGCTAAATGAAGTGGCTTTCCTAGGACATCTTATGTCAATAGAAGGTATAAGGGTAGATCCCAAAAAGGTTAAAGCTGTATTGGAATAGGAACCTCATAGGAATGTGATTGAAACATGGAGTTTCCTAGGATTGCTTGGTTACTACAAAAGATTCATAAAAGGGTTTTCAATGATTATAGCACCATTGACCAGCTTGATAAGGAAGAATGTGAAATTTAAATAGGATGAAAAGTGTTTAGAGAGTTTTGATAGACTGAAGACAATGCTGACTAAAGCACCTATCTTTGTTCATCCTGAACAAAGGAAGGACTTCATAGTTTATAGTGATGCTTCACATAATGAACTCAAATGTGTACTAATGTAAGAGGGTAAAGTAATCGTATATGATTCTAGATAGCTAAAGTGACATAGGAAAAATTATCCTACTTATGATCTGGAGTTAGTTGCAATTGTTTTTGCATTGAAAATCTAGATACATTACTTGTATGGTGAAAAGTGTTATACTTACACTGATCATAAAAGTTTGAAATATCTCCTCACCCTAAAGGAGTTAAACTTGAGGCAGCAACGGTGGTTAAAGTTGATCAAGGATTATGATTGCTTGATAGACTATCACCTGGTAAAGGCTAATGTAGTTGTAGATGTATTGAGCCAAAGTTCATGGTGATAATGAAGTCAATGAATGTTAGAATGGAATATACAGAGAAAACTGCCATCTTAGTTGAATTACAAATCAAGCCTATTTTAAGTAAAAGATAAAAGAGGCATATATATGAAATGGACAACTGGTACAAATTATAATTAAAGTCAAAGAGGGAAAGACTATAAAGTTTGAGCTAAGAGAGGATGGCTATTTATATTACCATGGCAGGTTATGTGTACCTGATACAGATGACTTGAGGACACAAATTCTGAAAGAGGCATATAAAGCTCTCTATTCCATAAATTTGGGAAGTATAAAAGATGTACCTAGATTTAAAACCTCACTATTATTGCTAAGGAATGAAGCATGACATAGTTGAAAATATGGCTAGGTGTTTGACATGTCAGCAAGTAAAGGCTGAGCATCAAGTTCCTTCTACATTGTTACATCTAATAGCAATACCAGAATAGAAATGGGAGAAGGTTACCATGGGTTTTGTGATGGGATTACCACTAACTAAAAACAAGTGTGAAGCTGTATAGGTGATTATAGACAAGTTGACTAAGATGTCACACTTTATCCGTATGAGGATAGACTATTCCTTAGAGAAGCTGGCACGACTGTATATTAATGAAATTGTGAGACTATATGGTGTGCTAATAGCCATCATTGTATATAGAGATCTTTGTTTCACTTTTAGGTTTTGGAAGAATTTGCATAAAGCTCTTAGTAATCAACTAACCTACAGTACAACTTTTCACCCTCAGACAAATGAGCAATCAGAGCTGGTGACATAAGTACTGGAAGATATGTTACGTAGCTATGTAATAGAGTTTAAAGGAAACTAGGACCAGTACTTATCTATAGCTAAATTTGCATATAATAATAGTCATCAAGGTAGTTTTGGCATGGCACCTTATGTGGCACTATATGGCAGAAGGTTTAAAACTCCTTTTTGTTAAAGTGAAGTAGGTGAAAGCAAGATTATAGGAATTAATTTAATTAAAGATATAGAATTTAAAGTTAAGATTATAAGAGAGAGATTAAAAGCTACCACGAATTAATAGAAATCCTATGCTAATTTGGAAAGGAGGGATATAAAATATGAAGTGTGTGAAAAAGTGTTTTTGAAAGTGTCGCCATGGAAAAAGATGCTCAGGTTTAGCAAGAAAGGGAAGTTTAGTCCTAGATTCATTGGTCCTTATAAGATTATAGAGTGAGTGGGGCCATTAGCATATAGGCTAGCCTTACCATCTGAGTTATAGTAGATCCATGATGTGTTCTATGTATCGATGTTTAGGTGGTATAGATATAATCCATCACATGTAATACTTGCAAAAGAGATCCAAGTGTAGCCAGATCCATCATAATGTGTTATGTAATTATTTGATTCATTGGTAGTAATTTGTAATGGTATATAGAATATATTATGATAATTCTTTTATTAATGGCCTAAAGTATGTTAATTAAGTTGGTAGTAAGTGTTAAATTCCTAAAGAGAATAAGTAAGATTGTAAGGTATGATGGTATTTTTGTAGTATGGCCTTAACATGTATGACATGAGTATGATTATATGTGGTTTATTATGGTTATGTTGCAAAAATTTCTACAATTCTTTAGGCACATTATGTTATGATATTAATTATAGGCATAAACTAGGCTATAAGATAGCTAATTAAATATAGGAATATGTATGTTGCTATATGTATCTTCAAGCAAGATTGATTGTGTGAAAGTATGTCATAATATTTGAGCATGATATAAGACCTTTAAGCAAGAGATGCATCATATGATATGATGTACATCATGTATGTATGAATTTGGCTATTTGATTATATGAGTAATTATAAAGTATGAAATGTATATGCGGGATTATATGTTGCTTCGCTGAATAGTAATTTGGTGGCAAATATGGTGTTTTGAGCATTATATGATATTATGAACTTTTAGCATGTGATTTCAATGCTATAAACATAACATACTTAGTGCATGTATGAATTGTTATATATGGATAATTGTGATATATGTAATAAATATGAATGTTTCATCACATAATGGAAAAATAATAATGAATGCCTATACTTTAGACAACCTAGGTTGGATAGGTTGATCAATCAAATAGGGAACCTTATAGCAACTGCTAGTTGCCTTCAAGCAATCATTTGAGTCTTCAGACTACCATTTCAGCCTCTAGGTAATTATTTGGGCTTTTAGGCTATCATTTAGGCCATTATGCTAATATTTGGGCTTCGGGCACTATACTGACATGTTATTTGGTTTGGTTGTTGTCTTACAAGTATGGGCACATAAATCCAATTTGGAACTAAAAAGGCTATATATTGCATATGTATTATGTCTAAGAAAATTCATTGGATTTATTGGTATACAAATAGTTATGATATGCTAAAATTAGGTTTCTCAGCTTATGTGATTTAAGATTATTGGTTTATACCATGATATATAATATGCTTATATGTTATGTTTAACCTCTCATAAATGGTGTATGTTAATTACATAATCATATGATATTATAGACATAGATTATGTTAGATTCACCACTAAGCTATTACTTTGTGCATTGTGTTTATGTTTGTGATTAGTAGGTTAAAGAAACACATATTAGAGTCAAAGACTCATTTATTAGAAGATTGAGCAAGAGTGACCTTTGGTATTTTGCTTATTCTTTTGTGTAGTAATGTGATGTACATATTTTAGATATGGGCACTCTTGTGTATTTGATGAGGGATTAGGCTTAATATGTATTATTAATGATTTTGTAACTCCTTTAAAAAGGAGATATGAGAACTCTATTTAAATTTTAAGTTCTATTGCATGACTTGTATGATATCTCTTCCTATTGCATGCTTATTGAGTGTTGCCCTTGAGATTGATGTTGAAGGGTTAGGAGGGCTTGATAATGATGAGATTGAGTTGTGATTCTATTGAAATGCTATTTTTTATAGGTTACTATTTGGGAAAGTGTTCTGGTGCAGTTGTTATGCTACCAGAATTTTGACACAATGACCATTATAGTATATCTTTAAAATGGTTCTTATTTACTCAAATTTTTACCACTTTATTTATTTAAAGATTATTTTATCAAGAAAATACAATTTTAAATTTTTATGGGTTTTCTAAAGGACAACATTAGATATCAGTAATCGTGCCGCTCATTATTCATGTCTGGTAATCAGATCAGGTAATGTGTGCTACAATTAGTTGTATCAAAACTCCTATTTGGGCATTCCTTGATATATATGGGTTATATAAGAGTGCTTAATATTAAGAATATATATATCACATTATTATGCATATGAGGCTTATAATTTTTTTCTTTTTCCTTTAGATTTGACTGTAAGTTGAAATACACTATAAGATGATGAGGAGGTTGATAGTTATACTCTAATTTCTAAGGGGCAAGCTAATGCTAGGGTTGAAGTAGGTTCTAAAAGTATAGCTAGGAAACCAAACTATGGATATCAAGATCATCCTCTATGGTTAGAAGTGATGCTAGAATTATATATATAGGTTGCTACTACTACTACTGTCGCTATTGCTACTACATAATAGGCTCCACAACCTCCACTAGTATAGCTAGAGCCTAAACTTATCCAAATGATGTATCCAGAGAGATTACTAAAGAATGAGACTCAGCTTTTAAAGGACATGAGTGGGATGGAACTAGTAAAGCTAAGTATTAGATGGATAATATACTACAGATTATGAAATAGTCGAGATGCCTATAAGAGGAGTATACAACTTATACCACATCTATGTTGTCTGAAGAAGCTTTTAAGTGGTGAGAGACCATTACAAAGTACATGGCACTAGAAAATCTAACTTAGGATTTCTTTCTCTAGGAGTTTAAGAAGAAATATATCACAAAACACTATTTGGAACAAAAGATGAAAGAGTTTATGGATATAATGTAGAGGTATAGAATGGTCTCAGAGTATGAGAGAGAGTTTGCTTATCTCAGTAGGTATGCTAAGATAGTTGTCACTATAGAAGAAGAGCATTGCAACAAGTTTGAGATAGGGCTAAACTATTACATTATGCTCTAGATTCTCCCTATGAAAATCATATATTATTCTACTTTGGTTGCTATATACCAGTCAGTTGAGTTAGTTCACAAGCTAAAGGAAAAGAGGGAAGGTTATCTATATAAGAGGTCTTGTAAATAGGGCTAGGGAAGCTTAGTGTTCACAGTTGATAAGAAATAGCAAGCATCAATAGAGTAAAAAACAATAACAGACTCAAAAGTCAAAATAGGGTTCCAAACCATCATCCAAACAAAAGACCTAGACATTAAGTACCTCGAGATCTATAGCTAGAAATGGTCTTGTGCCAAAGTGTGAGTTATGCAATAGAAGAAATAAGGGCATATGCTAGAGGGCTATAATAGGGTTATTTTAGGGATGTGGCTCCAAGGGTTACATGCTTAGAGATTGTCCTACCAAGCCTACAAATCATTCTCAAAGAAGAGATTAGAGGTATGCTAGAGATTGAGTTGAGTGTAGACAGAAAGACAAGTCAGAGAGTAGAGCTCCAGCCAGGTAGTATGCCATTAGGGCCAGAGAGGATGTGGACTCCTAAGATGTTATAACAGGTACTTTATATCTCTTTGATTTACCTCATTCAGCATTTATAGATTTGGGGTTTACACACTTTTATATATACACTACATGGGATTTAGATCAGGGGTTAGAGTTAAAAGATATTGATTTTGATATTATGGTTAGCAACCCAATAAGGCCGTATGTAGTTATGAACAAAGTGTAAAGAGGTTGTCCATTGTCAATTCAAGGACATATTTTCTTTGCCAATCTCATTGAATTACCTTTCAATGAGTTTGATTTGATCTTGGGGATAGACTAGTTGTCCAAGTATCTTGTAGTAGTGGATATCAAAAAGAAGAGGATTACACCTTAAACTAGTGATGGATCAGAAGTGATAGTTATGGGTGAGAGATTAGACTATATGTCCAATATGACATCCTCTATTGTAGCAAGAAGGCTGATTATGAAGCTTTGCTAAGCCTATCTTTGTAACACCCCCTACTAGATTCCTGAAGAAACCTAACAAACAGTGCACTTCCCATCAAGTCACCCATCCTGAAATTTCTCCCATGTTCATTCATTTAACTTTTACTCATACTGCACTAGACAAGTCTACCTAATTCCAAAATCATTCAAGTGAGTTTCTATAATCCATTTTAGTTCATATGATTATATTTCAACCATTATAAAAAGAATCTAACTTAATCAGGTATCATTTAAAAATCTAGTAGCATAGCGGCTGCCCTGGTCACTATCCAAAAATTCAAATTCCACCTATACACACTTCAATATTATATATCACCTGTTCTAGACCCTTCTGGTCCCCTAGTTATCATCCTATCCACATTCTTTATCACACAACAATCACAAGCCTCAGGCCACAATAAAACATACAGAGCCTCAGGCTCATAAACACACAACACAAAGCACATATACATAAGAGAAATCATCTCTTGGTTATTTATAGCATGGCCTGATATATACAAAAACTACCCTATGCCCCTTATACACATCACATTTTCCCCACCTAATTACATAGATTGCAAAATCTACTTTGTATACATTATCCACCTTTTCAATGTGACCTTTAAACTCTGATGTGCGCTTTATGAGGCGATGTCCTTATTTTGGGTACCTGCACATTGAAATAGGTACACTGAGTATAAAAATATTCAGTGGTGAATTCAATCATTAAAACCATGTCTAGTAATTAATTCATGCATAAAAGCCTTATGTTATCTCATACTGTTGGCCTAAGTTCAATTTAAAGTGCTATCTTGCCAAATTACCTTTTTACCTCTAGGGTGTTTTTTTTTTAAGTTTTCTAATTACTTATCACAAGTCATGTAATTTATGTACTTGGTCATTATCAACCATATAATGCTCAAAACTATACCATTTTAAGCCTTTATTTATTACCAGTGAAAAATTACTAAAATAACCCTAAGGCATTTATATGTCATGAAATAACCTTTTTGACTCACATAAATTATTCAAAGTAGTTATTAACACTCATAACATGTATACATTATATTAATCAATTTATTTAGACACACAGGTGTAAAATGACCAAAATGGCCCTAGGTCTGTATTTCATCAATACTCATAAAATATTATCTGATCATGCTTAATTTTTATCTCTATGACCATTTTGATTATTCACTTGATTTCATTCACTGGCCTGACTAAAAAGACGACACTTAAAAACACAGGATCTAGAGGGAAAATAAACTAGTGCAATGATCCCCATTCTGGACCTACGCTTCTGCATTGGCATTTATGCTATAATAGAGATTAGCCCGTAGCCTTTCTAGACACAATTAAATAGTATCTGTGTGACATAATAGAGATCAGCCCGTAAGCCTCCCCAGCAACAAATAAACATCATCATAAATGTGATGTAATAG
>CANXYI011081074.1:0-10997 GCA_948208565.1 Hura crepitans
GCTTCACATCCCTTTTGAATGAGTCACCTAGCTGTAATAGTTGAAATGATGTTAGATAGGGAGTCTCTTTTACCCATAACTGTCACCTCTTACCCATCTATGGTTTATAAACTCAACCTATTTCTTTTACAGTCAATCACTAATTTATGCTCTAACAGCCAGTATATAACTAGTAAGACATCAAACTCATGAAAGGGAAGTTTTATAAAATTTATTGGAAAAGTCTGATCTTGAATTATCATAAGACAATGTCTATAAATTGTGTTCACCATCACATTTTGCCCAATCGGGTTACTCACTTGAATGTCTAAGTCTATAGACTTTGGCTCTAGTCCCCTATCTTATGCTTGTGTGGTGGAAATGTAGGAGTGTGTATATCTAAGATCAATTAAAGCTAATACTAGTGCATCAAATAAGGAAAAAGTACCAGTAATGACGTTTAGTGCTTTAGATTCCTTCTAGGCATAGATAACATACTATTGTGTCGAAGCTCTAGCCTTTGATCTCATCTTTTGATTGGTGCTTAACTACTCCTATCTCTGATGCTCAGCCTTTTACTAGCTGCTGTTGCAACTAATGCCTGGGTCTGTGCAGCCTCTAATTGTCTTTAAGGATAATCACTTTAAAAATGATCTTTGGCTCTACACATAAAACACTCCCCTTTTCTATACTACCAGTACTGACCCAATGTCTCTTCTAGCAACTCCCACATATTGGAGGTGCACTTCTGGCTATAGATACAGGAGTACTCAAGGCCTATTGAGATGGTCGAGGCTTAAGAGGAAAAGCCTAACTAGACCTCTGAGATGGAGCCTACCTCTAAAACTGCTATCCTAATGGTCTCTAGGACTACTGATTAGGATGGAAGTCTCTCTGTTTCTTGCCCTTCCTAAGGTTGAACTGGTCTTACCAGTAGTGAAGGGTCTCTTCTTTTAAAACAACTCTCTCTTCTCTTATAGCATATCCTCCATGTCATATGCTGCAGCTACCAACTCTGAAAAATCCCGAATATTTGTGGTAGCAATTTGCATCCTCAGCTCAACATTGAGGCTCTTTTCAAACCTTTTGTACTTCTCCTTATCTATAGGTATGAAATCCACTGCATACCTACTCAAACGAGTGAAGTCCTTCTCATACTTTGATATTGACCTCTGCCCCTGTCTCAGATCAAAGAACTCCTACCTCCTCTTATCTTAGTAGGACTCTAGAATGTACCTCTTATGAAACTCCTTTAGAAAGAATTCCTAGGTAATCTCTGATGTTGCCTTCCTCTTCTTAATTGTATCCCACAAGTGAAAGGCTTCCTCTTGTAGAAGAGAAGTAGAGCACTTTAGACACTCCTTCTTTGTACACTTTAACTGTTTTAAGACCCTTACAGTCTGCTCTTACCATTACTCAGCCCTTGCAATATCATCCTCTCTTACACCTAAGAAGTCCACTACTCTTATCTTCTTCAACCTTTCTAGGTAAGTGTTCTATAGTGTTGGGGAAGCTGGTAGAGGTGGTGTGGGAATTAGAACTTGTGGTGGTAGTGGTAGAGGTGTAGCAATATATCTCAATAGCTCTACAATCTACTGCAGTAAAGTTAGAGAGGCCTGAGCTTGAGGCTATAGAGGTGGTGGCTAATGAGTAACATCACTTGGCTCTGGTGTGGCTACACTCACTTTTGGGCCATGAATGTTGGTAAGAGCATGGCTGGCCACTTTTTCCCTTCACTCTAACGTGGTCTATTCACTCATCATATATCACTATATAGAAAAGACTTATCAGCTTCATACAGTATAGCTTTAACCTAAAAATAAAACCTTAGACTCATGCACTATGTATAGTATGCCTAAACCCACTCTGATACCACTAAATGTAACACCCTTTACCCATTCCTGAAGGAAATAGACAAAAGGTGCCACTTCCCGTAGGTCAACCGTCCTTGGATTTTCCTAGGGACCATTCGTTTAACACTTATGTCACTTTGACCAACTTTGAATTGTCTTCACTTTTTAGTGTTTATTACTGTGTAACCTTTTATTACAACCTATTTTAGTTTGATAAAACTCTAAATTATGTCTGTTATCTATATTAAAAAAATTGGGTAGCATAACGGCCACCCGGATGAAAAACCAAAAATTTTCCTGCACAAAAAGTACTTCTATAATAGTTCAAACCCATAACTCATCTCTTGGACCCTTTTGGTCCCCTCAAAACATCATCAACATCTAACACATAGGAAAACACAGGGTCTCAAACCCACCAGCAATCAACAACTAGATAGGCATATATAATTATATCCATAAAAGCTAAGTTTCTATAGCTATTTAGTTTAACTATTTGAGTTTTTTCATATACATACACTCACTACTTTTATACCCAATATACTTGAGTGACTCACTAACAAAACCACAAAAGTATAAAAAATATACCAAAAAGAACTCTGGGTTAGCTACATTAGCATAGTTAAAGTTGGACTACTACCCCTCTATGGCCTGTGCATCAGAATACTGACACACTGAGTATGCACTCAGTGGTGGAGTAGAAATAATAAAGGTATGTCATATATGCAGACATACATATGAGGTCAGGTACATACATGCATATATATTTTAGTCACACATGCAAAACATCATATTAAATGCCATTCTATATTTTATGTCTCCTAGTGCCGTATTATGTAAGTAATCAATTATATACTATTTATCTTGTTTAATTCATTTAAACCATGCAACATTTTCAATTACCAAGTCCAAAGTCATATACTATTATTGTAGTTAAGCTTAATATAGTTTAGGCTTATAATAGACATATGACACTTTAAGATACCGGATAACGGGATTTATCTTGTGCAATGGCCCATATTTTAGACCTCGATAGCTATACCTACCTGGCCTGGTAGTAGGAATTAGTCCATAAACCTCCCAATATCAGATTGGCAGGTAACAGGGATCAGCCCGTAGACTATCCAATATCTGTAAGTGGGTTAACAAGGATCAGCCTTATGGGACCTCCCAATACCTTAAGTCACATCTCCAAAGCAACATAGATAGATAGTAAGGATCAGCCCCATGAGACCTCCCAATATCCATAGATAGCCAATGGGTAGTAGGGATCAGCTCAGGTGGTCCTCCCAATACCTGAGTGTGTAGGGTTCAATCTCAGAACCTTAGCAGTTGCACCCACCTCATCCAACAGACAACAGTAGTCTTAAAAGGACCAAATTGCCTAGTAGCTAATTCTTTAGTTGACCGGTCAACCCATTTAGTAGGTGTCTAACTGATGGGCCAAATCACTATTCCTTACTTAATTATATCTATATTCCATGTCAATCATAACATTGAATCACATTTAACATGACAGTTCACACAAGTTCACATTTTAGATCTTTCGTTGTAAGTTTACTATTCATTTGGTCATTTCTAACATTTTGCTCTTTATTTAATTATACACATACCAATTTAGAATCTATCATTCTTGCATCATTTCTTCTTATAACCTTTTATGAAGCGTATCTCATACTCATGCCACCAATTACTTACATATAGTCACCATGTTACTAGTCATCTCTTATGTACATATTACATACTCATTTAGGTCATTATTTGCCAAGTTTTCATACCATACATCTTAATATTGTTATTCATTTTCCAAGTACCATTTATACCCATCATCTGAATGCTAATGCCATGCCTAACATGTCATATACATAAACACACATGCCATGCCACTTTATGTACACCATTCAGCCATACCACATACACACACATACCTCTAGTTTCCTTTCCTTAAAATTATGTATACCATGTTACTTTTACATCATTAACATACTTATGTTATTAGTTCTCATCAATATCATGCCTAACACCATAAATTTTCATTTCCATACACAAGAACACACATATTTTCATGCCAAAACCCATGACATACATAAATTGAATCCATTCCACATGCCTAAGGTGTGAAAACATCCTTTTCTCCACCACTTTGATGCCTAGAATAAGGTTCTCCTTAACTACTTTCCTTTTGCCCTAAACATACACAATTTTCCACATAGAAAATCCTCAAAAATTCTATATAACTCTAAATGAAAATATGAAACCATGAAATATCTTAGGCTACCTAAAACAAAAATAAAAAATAAAATAAAAACACTTACACTAAAATTTGTCATTATCACCGAGGTTGAATATCTCTCTCTACAAGCTAAATTCTCTAATTTTCTCACTTGAATTAGATTCTATGGATTTTGGAGGGTCTAATTCATATAATTTTTGTGATTTTTGGTGATGGGAAGAGAGAGAAAGAAAAGAAAAAAGAGTGAAGGAGAGAGAGAAGAATGGCATCAATTTTTTAAGGAATTTGGGGGAGAAGATGATGGGTTCACACATGTGACCCCCTTACATGTGTGGGCCTTTTTATAGGGGTAGGTGGATGGCTCAAATCATGACATGTGGCGATCTAACGGTCCGTTTTCTCTCGATTTTCATTTAAACTTCAGAAATTCACAAAAATTTCTTTAGACATCTAAAAATACTCATTTTAGTTTTAAAAATTCTTGATGAGTTTCATTAAGTCCATGTAAAATTTTAAGTAAAATTCTACTATTGACTTTTGGGCACTATTCACCTGCTAGAATAAAATATTCAGAAAAAAATACCAAATGATCTCAAAAAATTAAAATTCCTTCTCTATCATGTTAATTGGAATTTTTGAGATTCAAGGTATGGTATTTTCGGGTTCATCTGGGCACATCCCGAGGCTGTCTTAGCACAACCTCATTTTATCTCCCTATTCACTAATTCTTTACCCGAAATGATTTATTGGTTTTGCTAAGGAGGTATCGTTCATAAAACTTAGACTTATGGGCATTACAAATAGTGTATCAAACCAATGAGGAATGGATTATTTGGGAAAAGAAATTGATGCCTTACATAGAGTATTTGAGATTTATTAGCCAATAGTTCAAAATATGCACTTTTTGCCACATCTTAAGGGATGAGAATTAGCTAGTAGATGTATTAGCCACCCTAGTTTTAATGTGGGATAATCCAAATGGAGTAGTAATGGAAACAAACTTTGTTTCTAGCTCAGAAAGGCCTTGATATGAGGCATAATAGATAATGGAAATAGAGTGAGAAAAAGGTAAATCATGGTTTTATGATATCCAAAACTACCTAAAAAAGGGGGAATTTCTTGGAGAAGCTACGAGCAAGGATAAAAGAGTGTCGAGAAAGCTATCAATTCAGTTCATCAGCATAGATGGGGTCTTATATAAGAGCCAATTAGATGGTCTTTATCTCTATTATTTAGGTGAGAAAGAAGTAAAGAAGATTATGGAAGAGATACATTTAGGATCTTGTAGTACACATATGAATGGCTTAGAGTTAGCAAAAAAGGTCATGTGCCAAGGATTATTTTGGCTTATTATAGATTATGATTGCTCAAAGTATGTACAGAAGTGCCATAAGTGCTAGTAGTATAGGGACTTAAAGCATGTGCCAATATCAGAACTACACAATTTATACTAAGGAAGTTAGGAATTAGTATAGGGACTTGCCATACCATTCCATTTAGATATGGGAATAGTTAGAGCAATAGTTTTTGAATTAATTTTTTCCCACCATCCATGACTACAACTAATAGAAATAGTATTTATCAATTTTGTCAATCAAAGATGGAGGCTTTTCATGAAGCATGGAATAGATTCAAGTGGTTATCAAAGAATTATTGACATCATGGAATTACACTGTGGAAGCTAGTTCAATGTTTTTGTATGGGTACAGTCATAGGGATTAGAAATTTGTTGGATGCTACTTTAAAAGGATCTTTACTTGAAAAAGTCCTAAAGATGCATTTGAACTACTCGATGAAATGGCTAAGAATAATGCCTAATTTGCATTAAGAAGTAAAGTAAGAAAACCTCAAGTAGGTCAACTTGTTGATCAGGTAACTTTTTTTACAACTTGACTTGAGGTAATAAAGAAAAAGATGGAGGCAATAGAGATGAAGCAAGCAATAGTAGTGAACATCGCATGTGAAATTTATGGTGGTTCCTATTTGTTTCAAGATTGCAATGCATGAGAACAGTATACTAATGATGTTAGGGCAAGCAAGTTAATGCTATATTAGATTATAAAAGGCAAAATGACCCTTATAGTAATCGATATAATTTAGGATGGAGGAATGACCCAAATTTTTCATGGGGTAGTAATCAATAGAGATAATAGCCACCTGGGTTCCAGCTTAAACCACAACAGGAAAGGAAGACAAGTTTAAAGAACCTAATGACCAAATTTGTTGGCATAACTGAAGCTAGGATGAATAATCAAGATGCTACTATTAAGAATTAAAAGGCCTTTATTAGAAACTTCGAAGTATAAATTGGTCAATTAGTTACTGTAATCTCAAAAAGGAGTCAAGGAACATTATTGATTAATTTTAAAAATAATTTGAGAGAGCCATAACAATTCATTATGGAAAAGAAGTTAGTGATTTAATGAATAAAGAGAAAGAGGATAAAAGAGTAGCTGAAAGAGAAGAGACTTATGAAGAAACACCTAAGCATGGGCTAAAAAGAGTGGATAAAGGTAAGGGAGTTAGAAAGTCTAATTTAAAGCCACTTATTGATACAATTGCTTTAAGTAAATTTCTTTATCTTGATAGAGTTAGAAAGGATAAACTTGATTCTCAATTTGTAAAGTTTTTAGATATGTTCAAAAAGTTGCATTTTAACATCCCTTTTGCTGAGGCTTTGACACAGATGCCTCACTATGCTAAATTTATGAAGGATATCCTTTATAAAAAGAAGAAGATAGAGGATAATGGCATTGTTTACTTAGTAGAAAAATGTAGTGCCATTTTGTAGAATAAGATTCCTGGCAAGCTTAAGATATAAGGTGTTTCACCTTACCACGTGAATTGGGTGATTTATAGGTCAGTAAATTATTATGCAATTTAGAAGCTAGTATTAACTTGAAGCCTTTATCTTTGTGTAGGAAGCTTAATCTAAGGGATCTAAATGAAACATGAATATATCTACAGTTGGTTGATAGGTCAGTTAGGAGACCTAAAGGCATAATAGAAGATCTTTTAGTAAAAGTTGGAAAGTTTGTCTTTCTTATAGATTTTGTGGTTATGGATATAGAAATTGACAAAGAAGTACCACTAATCCTTAGAGGCCATTCTTGAACACTGTAAAAGCAATAATTGATGTAAATTAAGGAAACCTAACATTGAGGCTAAATGATGAGAAGATAGACTTGGCATAAACAAGGCTATGAAATATCAATCTGAGTCTTTTAAGGAGTCTTGTTATAAAAAAATATAAAGAAGATAGGTAAGGGAAGATAGCTTAGAGAGAGGTTTGATGAAATCAGTCACTACTAAAATTGAAGAACTAGAGTTGAGGCAAGTGGCTCAAAGATTGGATAAGGAAGCCACCAATGAAAAAATAAAAAAGAAGAATGAGGATTCCCACAATCCTTTTCAAGATAAGAAACTTTCTAAACTTAAACCTTTACTTAATCATTTGAAATATGTATTTTTCAAAAAAGATTATTCTTATCCTATTATTATTTTTGCTTTTCTTTTAGAAATTGAAAAAGAGATGCTCATAGAGGTCTTAAGGAGGTATAAAAAGGCTATCAGATGAAAGATCTCGGACCTAAAAGGGATATATCCTAGTGTTTATATACATAAAATTTTGATATAAGATGACTGCAAACCTACTATTCAACCTCAGAAAAGGTTCCAACAATGTGAAAAGTTATTAAAAAGGAGGTAGTAAAGCTTCTGGATGTAGACATTATTTATCCTATCATTGATAGCTCTTGAGTTAGTCCAATACAAGTAAATCTTAAGAAGAGTTAGGTGACTATAGTAGCAAATTAGAAAAATGAACTTATCCCTCCTAGAATTTTGACCAGATGGAAAGTGTGCATTGATTATAGAAAACTTAATTTAGCTATTAGAAATATCATTTTCCTTTACCTTTTATGGATCAAATGCTAGAAAGGCTAGCTGGTAATAGGTTTTATTATTTTCTATATGATTATTTAATATATTTTCAAATACCTATTACACTTTAAGACTAAAAAAAGATAACATTTACCTGCCTTTATGGTACTTTTGCCTACAGGAGAATGCCTTTTAGACTATGCAATGCACCCACTTTTTTTTAAAGATGCATGATGATGATTTTTCATGATATAATTGAGAAATTTATAGATAACTTTGCTATTTATGGACTAACATTTGAATCATGTTTATATCATTTGACTTTAGTTTTATTGAGATGTGACAAAATGAATCTAGTACTAAATAGGGAGAAATGCCATTTCATGGTCAATGAAGGAATATTATTAGACATAAGATTTCTAAATAGGATATTGAGCTAGATAAGGCTAAGTTAGAGGTTATTGAAAAATTACCACTGCCTAAAGATGTAAGAGGCATTTGAAATTTCTTTAGACATACTAGGTTTTACAAGAGATTCATCAAGGAATTTTCAAAACATTATCTAATTTATTGATAAAAGATACTAAATTTGTCTTTCATGAAAATTTTTTATAGGCTTTTAATCTACTAAAGGAAAGATTAATCATTATGGTTGCATTTGAGCTTATGTGTGATGCTAGTGATTGTGCTATAGAAGTTTCTTTAGACACACTAGGTTTTACAAGAGATTCATCAAGGAATTTTCAAAAATTACAAAGCCATTATCTAATTTATTGATAAAAGATACTAAATTTGTCTTTCATGAAAAATTTTTATAGGCTTTTAATCTACTAAAGGAAAGATTAATCATTATGGTTGCATTTGAGCTTATGTGTGATGCTAGTGATTGTGCTATAGTAGTTGTTTTAGAACAATGAAAGGATAACATTTTTCATGTTATATGTTATGCTAGTCACACACTTATTGCACCATAAATGAATTACACCACCACTAAGAAAGAATTATTAGCTATAGTGGTTGCTTTTGAGAAGTTTAGACCTTATTTAATAGGTTCAAGGATCATTGTATAGATTGATCATGCAACTCTTAGGCATTTATTTGCTAAAAAAGGAATCCAAGCCTAGACTAATTCATTAGGCTTTACTATTACAAGAATTTGACTTGGAGATCTGGGATAAGAAGGAGCTGAAAACTAGGTAGCTGATCATTTGTGTTGAATGGACCATGATAAGCTACAAGGGGGAATCTTAGAATTATTTTTTGATAAACATATATATGTAATTTCCCATGCATCTAAGTCCATTCCTTGGTTCACTGATTTTGCTAATTTTCTTATAAGTGGGTGGATACCAAGGCACTTCTCATTTTAGAAAAAGAAAAAATTCTTATTTAATTTGAAACACTATTATTGGGAGGGCCCATATCTATATAAGTTATGCCCATACCAAGTGATAAGGAGATGTGTGGGAAAAAAAAGAGCAAGATGATATCTTACGCCATTATCATGATGGAGAAGCTAGAGGACACTTTAATGCAAATAAGATAGCTGCTAAGATTGTGCAATCAGGTTTTTTTTTTCTAGCCTACTCTATTTAGAAATGCTAAGAATTATGTGTTGGCATATGATCATTGTCAAAGGGTTTGGTATTTATTTAAGAGAGATGAAATGCCCTTAAATAATATTCTAGTATGTGAAAATTTTGATGTATAGGGCATAGATTTCATGGGTCCATTTCCTTCTTTATTTGACAATAAATATATTTTAGTTATGATTGATTACATGTCTAAATGGGTAAAAGCCATAGCAACTAAAAAAATAATGCCAAAATAGTAATTGAATTTCTTAGGAGGAATATATTCACAATGTATTGTACCCTAGAGCTATGATAAGTGATAGTGGTAAGTATTTTGTAATTATCAATTTGCCACATTATTAAAGAAATATAGGGTTAAACATAAAATAGCTATACCATATCATGTATACATGAGTGGGCAAGTAAAGGTGTCTAATAGGATATTAAAAAGTATGTTAGAAAAAACCATTAGCTCCTTTAGGAAAGATTGGTCAATCAAGCTTGATGATACATTGTGGGCATATAGAATAACATTTAAAACACCTATTAGTATGTCACCTTTTAGGTTAATTTTTAGAAAAGCATGCCATTTGCTAGTTGAGCTTGAACATCATGCATATTAGGTTGTAAAATTTTTAAATTTTGATATGCATGATGCAGGAGAGACTCATTTGTTATAGGTGAATGAATTAGAGGAATTCAGGTTTTGGGCATATGAGAGTCTCAAGAATTACAAGGAAAAGACAAAGAAGTGGCATGATAAGCATATCTCCAGAAAAACATTTAAACTACGTCAAAAAGTATTACTATATAATAGTAGGCTTAGGTTATTTCATCACAATTCATCAAATTCTATGGTAAAATTCACAGTTAATGCATCACAAGCATACCTATACTAATCTTTGACAAAGTAGAAAATTAGTGGAAAAAGTTGAGTGAGTAATAAATTTTCATTTTTTGTATCTATTTTATTTTCTTTAATCCATTAATCACTGAGGACAATGCCAATTTTTAAGTTTGGGGTTGGGTATTCGAAAACCAAAAAATTTGAAATTGAAACTTTTGACACTTTAATTTTGAAATTTAGTTAATTAGTTAAGATTAATTTTATTTTGACAATAGGTTGAAATTATGCTTGAATATAGTATGAGTTGTGTTGTATTTGTCCTTCATACATGACTTTTGCTCTCCTAGTTGTTTTTAAATTAGAATGAGCTTGAACTAGATTATGGAATGACATTTCTTTTGCATCATAATTCATTAGATTCTATGCTAAAATTCATAACTAATGCAACAAAAGTATACCCATACTCATTTTTGACAAAGTAGAAAACGTAAAAGAAAAATCATGTTTGTCAAGTTCAACCCTATATATTACATCTAAATACAACAACTAAAAAGGGAAAAAAATTATATTTACCTCGATTGGATGAAGAAGAATGTGCAAATTTTCAAGAATTTCAAGTTTTTATGCCCTAG
>CANXYI011081118.1:0-10701 GCA_948208565.1 Hura crepitans
AGTTCTTTAGTCTTACTCATCATAATACAAATTATGGAGAATCAATCTTTATTAATAAGAGAAAGAAAGATACATGATCATTGCACTTACACCTATTTAGTTCAAGAGATGTGTATTAGTAATTTCTAAAATATACATGAAGTAGTGACGCATCTCTCTCCAATACATTTAAAGTGTGTATTACAACAAAAAAATATAAAATACAAAATACATTGTCTTTCTTTCTCTCGTATTGGCCTTTTTCAGGCTTTTTGCTCTCTATTAGCCTGAATGTAGACTAATGGCTGACTAAAATAGTCAATTACATATGTGTGGTATACCTGGATACTTTTCAGGGGTAGGTTTAGGGTATTCCATTTGAGGCGTCCATCGAAATGGTAAACACCAAAAGACAAGTGTAGAAAAGATTGAATCCCTCAACTGGCCATACAGGTGCACAATAATTCCTTTATGTCTCTCTAATTATCCTAATTTCTATAAAGATCAATCAATGGATTTCTATATAACTCCTGCCAAATTGGATAGTGCAGTTGAAAGAGCATTTAATGCCATTTTCAGTTGAATGTCATTCTTCCTCTATTTTAAAGATAGCAAATGTATAGCTATCTAAATCATATTGTCGTTGTCCCATCCATTGATCAAGCATCATGAAATTCAACATCCACTTGGTGTATAATGAAGCATAGGCTAGATTATTAATCTTTTCTATGTAACAAGCTAGCAACCATCTTTTATCTAGAACTATGCCCATATGGAAGCATTTACACAAATACCATAATAGGTAGTAAGCCTCTTTAGTAAATCTGATGACTTGTTCAGATGGCACATACATGCAGTTCAAATACGAGAAGTCAGGATGCCAACCCAAAAATTTTAGTAGGCCTAAAATTATGTCGTGGCAACTCAATAATGTTGTTTATAGCTTGTGTACCATCTCTTTGTTTCTTAATTTTGAAGCTTGGATCATAATCATTTTGGCTAGCTCGAAAGAAAGTATTCTGGCCCTAACGATGAAAGAGTTCTCTATAACTAGTGTCACAACTCATTTTGGCAAAGGGGTTCAAAAAAATAATAATGCATGAAATAGATGCTTGTATACATATTTTATACCTAATTTTCATTCACGATCCCTAGGATTTATTGTTGTTATGCCAAAGGTAGCTTCTAAGATCATTGTGTAGTGTTAAAAATATACTTCTAAAAGGAAGTATCATCGTTATGGTTTAGGGTCCTAACCAATAATCCTTATTGTCATCCATACCGAACTAGTAGAGTATCCATCATATCACTACTAACAAACGATTGATTTGGTTGAGAACTTTTCACTGTCCAATACCGGGTTTCACTCGATGGTACCTCTACTTTATTCTTGCCCTATGTCTAAAAAAAGGAAGGTCAATATTGACTCAAAGCTTGTGTGTGATTATGCTAAACTATATAATTTAGATTATCATGCCATACAATTAGATTATCATGCCATACATACAAAATTGTGATTAGTAAACAAGTCAAATATATCATGCACAACATACAAACCCACAAAAATGATGTCCCTAGTGGAGTTGAAACTGTAGCAGGCCCCTCCCGAAACTAAAAGATAAAAAAGGAAAGAAGTCACCACTAATTAGAATAAGTGCAATTGGATACTAAAATGAATATCGATCTGCATTTTATCAAGTTCGGGGGTCTTATATGTATGGGGAATATGTTAGGCATCCCATATCATCCTCAAATTAGTATATGTTATGATACGATATAAATCTATCAGTATACATAATTTTAGAGTTAATACAATATCAAATTTAATAGTGAAATATTACTTTAGAATTGATTCCGACTCCTACTGTATTTATATATTTAGGTATATATGATATACCCCTTTTGGAACATGCAAAATTTAATATATGGATTTATTATTTCTTAATTTTAATTTATAAAATTCATGTGGTACATTGATACAATTTATTCGAATATCTTAATTATTTTCTTTAATTGAATCAATACTAACCTTTAAATTACATTTTATTTATTTGTTTATTTATTATTTTCAATCAATACTGGCTCTTGTTCTTATTTAAATGGTTAAAATTAATAAATTTCACATTCATATATATAGGATTAATTATCTTAAAGAAAATTATTGCAAAAAAAATTTAAATTGTTTAATAAGTTATTATTTCTCTTTCTTTTTATTCCTTGTAAAATCATATATCATTCGATTTAAAATTAGTACGTATTCCATATGACATTACATCATGCTTATTTAAAACAAATTTTGTTGTATCCAAAAGATTTCATCATTACATTTTATTGGAAGTCCATTTCAATTTATTTGATTTTAAAATTTATAACTCAAGAAGTCAAATTTTTCTTTATTTATATTCATCACTTCGAATAAAAATGAGCATATTTATGTGTTTCATTATTATTTATTTTCTTAAGGGCAACATGTAAAACATTTAATTCAAATAATTACCTTCACTTTTTTTATTGTTCAAGATAATGTATTTTTTCGTCACTAATTTGTTTCTTTCATTATAAATATTAATAATTAAAGCTTATAGGATTGTCTATTTTCGTAATAATGATTCCATAGTAAATATTTATTGAAATTCTACCTAGTGTCCTAATTAAAATTCATTTTCTTAAAACGTATTATGAAATTATTCTGCGCAGAATTTTAATAGAATCTAAATTATTAACTCATTTATATAATTTACGTTATCAAGAATTTATAGAGGAAAATTACTTAACTACCTAAATCGATGGTTGACTAAAAGAATAATCCAAAAAGGAGGCTATCATATTAAAAATTGATTAAATCAAATTTATTAATTTCCATATACAAAGATATTGTTAATCTATTTACTGGCAAAAAAAATCAGAAAAGAAAACTCACATGTAAAATTAACCAAATTTTATTGATATGTAATGTATATTTATTTAGAAATTTATGGTTTAGAATCTGTAAAATTCCAAATTAGATAATCAACAAAATCTTTTATTATATTTCAATAAAATTTATTTCCTTATGAATTAACATATATTATGCAATCGTTCGATCAATATTTTCTAAATAAATTAAAATTATTAACTTATTTTATTCTAGAAGTATTATTGTTTTTATATTTATTTCTATTATCAAGGATTCACATAAAAATTTTCTTAATTGCATAAGATATAAAAAAATGCTTATCATAGCAAATTCGTCATTATATAACAATGGTGTTATTGTTCAATTTTGAAAACTAATATCAATTTTATTAAAGCAATATTGTATTTAAGGTATATGTTCATTTCAAAACTTGTAGAACTATGAAAATGTTAGTGGCTAAAATATAACTTTCAGGCTACCTTTATCACATAACACCTAATTATCTAATTGATCATTCTATTTCCAGAATTCTCAAAACATACCTTAGAGAAAAAAAGACCAAGATACCCCATCTAGAACATTCCATTCTATTACATATAAGGGGTAAGATAGACTTTTTCATGTTAAACCTAGATATAAAAATGCCCTTTTCTCTCTCCTCATTTCTTTCTTCTCTCCCCTCTCTATTGTCTCTTTTCTTTCTTCATTTCTTCTTTCTCTTTTCTGTTGTTATGTTTTTTCCTTTCATTTACTTTTGTTCTCTGCTCTCTTTTTCTTGTAAGCAATTATTATATCCCTCTATACCCACATATTATTCTTCTAAAGATATACAATGTAGTTATCATCATGTTTATTTGGATTTTAACTTTCTAGGCAAAGATTTTCCAAGATAGATTCTTAAACCAAATCTGTTTTGGATCTAGCAACAAAAACGGGTTTTATCATCTTCCTTTTATCTTGTTTTTTTTATTTTATTATTATTTTTTAATTTAACTTCTTGACACCATTTCTTTTTTTTATTTAGATTTTTGCAGTTATGGGTCCCTATCAAACAGATTTAAAGCGAAGTTAGTCTGGAAATACTAGATCTAAGACGTTTCACTTCTATCCTTTGTTTTTTTTATTTTTTTTGCATGCTTACTTTCATTATGATAAAAAAAAACTTTTTTTTTGTTAAATCTTAAAAAAATGTTTTTGATCTATCTTATTTTTTCATTTTTTATCATATTTTTTTTGCATTCTTTTATGTTAGATTTGCATGTTTTGGTCTATAAAAATGGTTTGAAGAAATTACAATTTTCGAAATTTCTTTTATCTGTGCTCGACTTTTATGTTTTCCTATGTCAAGTTTGTTATTTTTAATTTATGTGTTCTTCTTTTTTTTAAAAAAAAATTCTCTAATGTATGTTAGATCTTGCATGTTTGAGTTTCATTTTATAGATCTAAATATTATTGCATGTTTACATTTATGGCTTTTCTTTGTGTTGGGTTAGGTTTGACTGGGTCCACTAAAAAAAATAGAAATCGTGGTCTTTATTTTCTAGATCTCTGGTTTATGCACTTGCCATATTTCTGATTTCTTTTTGTTATGTTATTAACTTTTTTCAAATGTTAGTTACTTGGATCTGTGGTCATTTTTAGATCTGTGAATTTTCTCCAATATAGATTTTTTGCTATTTATTTGGGCACGCAATTATTAATATTCTCTGGATTTAAAGCTTAATTCGTGATACTATTTCTTTTAGTCTTGTTATGTATTGTGGTATTCTTATGGTCTATCCATCCTTTTATGATTTGCTTCAACATAGAGATCATGCCCTTTTTTTTTAACTTTTTTATATATACGCTTCATTCTTGGCCTTTTTTGATTTTATTTCGGACCTTAACATGAAGTATCTTTCATCTTAATTTTAAAAAAAAATCATTTGTGCCCAATAAGGAAGCGGGACCTTGAGACCTAAAAATTTTGTGTTTCCTCTATTTAATTATTTACCCCTTAAGAGGTATAATATTAACATATGATGTGGTTCCTTAAGTCTGAATGATGTTATATATTTACAGATACTACACCGAATCTAAGTTTTCAAATAAATGTTTGTATTATTATCTCTTAAGACATTAGTGGTTCTTAAAATAGAAGAAATATAATAGATAATAAAAAAAATTGAGGGCCTAAAAAAATAAATGATTAACCCACCCAAAGGTATGCTTATAGGATATATCGTTTTGAATCAATAAATGGAAATATAGTTAATGCTAACAATTTGCATTCATTTAAGAAAAAATCAATGCTGACTTCTTCTAGATGAACCCAAAATTTTTCTATTTATGTTTTCTTGGCATATTAAATAATACCTTGTTAGTAGACTTTAGCTGCTTGTCTTGAATATTCTCTTCTATTTTCACCAACTTCCATTACCAACTCTTTTCACTGATTTTTTCTCCTTTTCACCAACTTCTTCAATGTGTCTTAATATTTCTATTGACTTGGTTTTTATAGTAGAAGAAATCACTATACACGCACAATGCAAAGCATAGGGCAAATCCACTTTTTGTGCAAAAATCTTCTTAATTAAATACATCTAGATTTTAATGTGGGATTTTTATATTATCCAGAGTATTTTGGCTTTAAATTATGATTATTCAATTTATGAGTCCTACAGATACAACTATAGAGCCCGACCCAAGAAGTAAATATTTCATTCTTCTTCCTATTATTGTATTATTTTTTAACTATAAAAATATGGATTCTGGCCCAAGGCTTAATAGAATTCATAACTTTAAACATTTATTTGTTTGTTTATTTATTATTATTGAATTGTAAATATATAAACTTTGGCCCAAGGCCCAACATTATTCAGAACTTTGAACTTTTTATTTGTTTGTTTATGTATGATTTTTAGATTGTAAATATATGGACTTTAGCCCAAGGCTTAACATTATTCATAACCTTGAACTTTTTATTTATTTATTTATTTATTGTATGATTTTTTGAATTGTAAATATATGGACTTTGGCCCAAGGCCTAACATTATTCATAACTTTGAACTATTTATTTGTTAGTTTATTATATGATTTTTAAATTGTAAATATATTGACTCTACCCAAGGCCCAACATCATTCATAACTTTTTTCATATATAGATTTATCTTTTGTGAATCTTAGGCCTCATGCCATTTTAATAATTTTTTGGCATATAATATGGCCTTAAGTGTATTCTTTGTCATTGGTTTTAGGCCTAAAACCCATTTTTACTTCAACATGTAAACATGGATTGGACTCTAGGCCTACTAGCCTAACATAGACATGTAAGTACGTCTTCTAATCTTTATTATTGACATGTAAGTATGTCTTCTAGTCTTTATTATTCATGGGCCATCCCAAAATGGATTTATTTCATATACTGTGCTTAGGCCTAACACCAATCCAAATCACCTTCTTTAATCCAAAATGAAAATCTTCTAAATTTGCACCTATCAATTAACCTACTATCCTACCTATCAATTCCATAATTAATAAAAATGATGACAAATAAAGATAAGGATGGGCACGAATTAATAAAGATTAGTGCACTCACATTATTTAAACTATTACTGAATCTATGTCAAGTGAGTTAAATGCCCCGAACAAATTAGGTATCTACGATCATTAAGTGAATTTTGGTCCTTCCTCAAAACACATAGGTTAAGCTATCATACTTGTAAATAGGTTAAACTTGCCTTCATTTTAGGATAATCAAAATACCCCTAACAACAATTGTCAAAAGTCTTGCAAGTGCTTAACTAAATAGTGTTGTGCTACCAATTTTAAATTACACACCATGCATATTCCTGCATCCCTCATTCACGCTTGGAAAAAACCTCACCTAGGACAAACGACTAGACCCCATGTATGGGAGAAATAATGCTAGAAGTTCTCCATATGTGTTTTTTCTCTGTTTCATACATGCATCATATCATATGATATTTGTCATACATCACGTGCTAACCTTTTCTGGATGATAGCCATCATAGGTCATAGAGGTTAGAAGAGATTGCAGAAGGAGTTAGTTCATGAATTGCTCATGCCAGAACCACCAATTGCATTTGAGGAAATAACCGGGGACATGGAAGATGAAACACCCCTTACTAGACATAAGTTTTGTCACACCCTCCGCTCGGTCCAGTTACTTGACTAGGCCTTAGATTGGAACAAGAAGGAGATTGATGAGGCCCTGGTAGCTTTTAAGAGTGAAATACTCATATTCTTATCAACCACTATGAGCCAGTATTAAATAACCAAGCCAAAAACTCCATCACTTGACACTAAGCTACTTTAAGCACACTTACAGAGTTGAGGTGACTCTTAAAGATCTACTGTAACATTAGACTTGAGGTGACTCTTAAAGATCTAGAGCTACTTAAGCAAAAGGGCAATGAGACTTTTACAGAGTACTTGGGAAAGTGGAGGTCAACTATGCTCGAGATGATAAATAAACCTAAAAAAGTTGACCAGATCAAGATGTTTATTTAAAAAGTAGCTTATTTTGAAGAATAGGTTAAAATCGAAGGGAATCAAGGATTGGGAATTTCTGAAAGATATTAGTGTTAATTTAAAAAAGGAAAATAAAGCTAGAAAAGGGAAAAAGGGTCATCCTAATTGGAAAGGTAATAGTAAAGGAACACAAGCCACTAAAACAATCAATATGTTCACAATAATTGAAAGGCATTATTCTAACTTGGGATGCCTATTGTCACGGTGTCTCAAAAGGCTACAAAAAAAGGGAAATTGCAACTTTTGCCCTCTAAACTTGCAAGACTCAAGGGCTACTAAGGCACTATTCTTATTAGTATTGTGAGTATCATCAATATATAAGCCATCATACATACTCTTATCAGAGTTTAAGGAATACCGTTCAAGACTAGATTGATAGCAAATAGATTTAGAACATCGAAGTAAAGAAAAAAAGGAAAGGATCATATCATAATATTCCCTCCACCTGTATTCATGCTTGAATCAAGTTTGCCTAAGTGGGTGGTACTCTAAGACATTCACAATGTTATCTATACTTGTAAGGAAAGGGAATGTCTAGGAAACACAATAGTCGAGGTCTGGTATGAATTAGAATCAAGGTAAGAGAGTGAGAGAGAGAGAGAAAAAAAGCATTAAGATTGAGTTTGAGAGAAAAGCGACAACTAGGGAGTATAGTGAAGCCTTTAGGATTTAAGACGCTTCGGCTTAAAATCTGCAAGGATAGTGAGCGAGGTTATAAGGTTTGAGGGAGTTAAAGCAGTAACTCATAGTGATCAAATAGTTTCAGAAGTACTACTTACTAAAGACAAAGAAAAGGCACCTAAAATCAAGGAATCACTCGAAGAGGATGTGTTAATTAAAAAACTAAAGAGGGCACATGCTCAAGTGTCTGTTTGGGACCTACTAATGAGTTCTCTAGAACATTGCTATAAAGTAGCCCAAGCTCTATCTAAAATCCAAGTATCAGTCATAACTATAGCCTAAGAAATTCTAAAAACACTACAAAAAAAGAAGAAAGATGTTATTTTTTTCTAAAAGAATAAGTTACCAATTAAAGGAAGAAGTCATAATCGGCCTTTGTTCATTCGAGCAGAAGTGAATGGCAAAAAGACATCATGCACCATGGTTGATTATGGATCATCTCTCAATGTGTGCCTCTTCATAATTCTAGCCAATTTAGGGATCAAGTAAGCTAATTTGACTCTCTTAGATTTAGAGATCTATGCATATAGTAATAACATGAGAAGGCCAAATAAGACTTTTATAGCTGAAGTGAAAGTGAGGCTTATCTTAGATAATGCTATAATCACTGTGTTGGATAATCCAACCAACTTTGCTCTCTTATCAGCTAGGCCTTGGTTCCACAAATTAGGGAGTGTACCATTTTGTATTAAATGATCAAGTTCCCTCATGATAGAGGCATAGTGACTATTAAAGCTTCTAGGTAAGGATGTACATAGACTAGTTAACTAGTCCATTAACAATTTTATTAACCAGTCAATTAGTTTTAGTTAACCACTATATCAATTTCGATTTTTAACCAATTTTTTCGTATCGATTTTTTGGTTGATCGTTAAAGCTTTTAACATATAAATATAATAAAACTATACAAATTATAAAATCCTTTTCAAATGGTTAAAAGTGCTTTTAAATAAAATTACAAATAAAATATAATACTTAAAATAGAAAAAATGAAAAGAAAAATAAAGTTGATATAAATAATTGAATGAATGAAATATATTCAATGTGAAATTAATAATAATATGTGCCTATTATACACTTATTAAAGTGTATATCATTGATTTAAAAAGATAATTTTATTATTTGTTTACTAAAAATATGTACTACAATATTTTGGAGATTAATGTATTATAATATTTAAGAAATAAAATAGTTTTTAGACATAAAAATATAAAATATAAAATTTATATAAACTGGTTAGCCATAGCTTAACAATTACCCATCAGTTTCTAAAAATAAAAATAGTATATCATAAATATCAGTTCAATTAACTAAAATATCGATTCGATTTCAAACCAATTAACCATGAACACCCTTACTTCTAAGGACAACAAAGTGGATATTCTCCACATTGTTAATTAACCATTAACTGGGTTTATGTGGTTGGAATCAACACCGAGGGTTAGGTAAACTTGGTGATATCCACAATCATGAAGTGATGGGATTATCTACTCGGTGCTAGATTAGGAAAAAGTTTGCAAGGGATGCCAACCCCCATGTAAACCAAGCACTAGTCTTACCAATTTAAAAAAGGGTTAGGTTATCAAGAAAAGAAAGTATCAAGCTTAAATAGGAAATATGATGTTCATGTGTCATTGGATTACCACTTTGTGAAGGGGAAATTTGAAGGTGGCAAAGTAAAAGTCCTTGAAATGGGAAAGCTGGTAAAGCTAGATTTTCACATTTTCAATAACGTCTACAATTGGGAGGCAATGACCTTAACCAAGGATGAAGAAGAAGAAGAGGTGGATGACGTAATAGCCTACCTTAGAAGCATTAGTGTGGAAGAGAACTTTACCAAAAAGCTCTACCTTGAAAACCTAATTAATGAAGCTCTAAAGAAACAGTCTGTTAAGAGAGAAAATGAGATTGCATAGATGAAACTAGAAGAGCTATCAGAGAAAACTACTAAAGAGGCTAAGATTAAAGTTAAAAAGGAAGACACCATCGCTACTGCCACTTTTGTCTAATGATCTTTCTATTTGTAATAGTGATGAACTATTTGTAGCCAAACTTAGAGAGGTTGATGACCTTTTTGTCTCTAAGATTAATGAAATATTTTGATGGTTTTGCTTACTTGTGTGATATCATGCCATATTGCACATGGCATTATGATCATAACCATACACACATATTTGATATTGAATAAGTTAAAATTGAACAATTTAATATTGGCACTAAAAATGATCATAAGAATATCTTAATTGCATCTAATATTACCCTAGAAGAGAGAAAAAATTAAGAGATTAATAACAAAATATAAGCAAGTTTTTGCATAGACCTACCAGGATATGTCATGGATAAATTGATCGGTCATAGAGCATGCCATTCCAATATATGAAGGAGCCAAGGAAGTGAAATACAAATTAAGGTGAATGAAGCTAGAAAGGGAAAAAATATCAAGGAGGAAATACACAACCAAGTGGATGCTAAGTTACTATAGGAGGTAAAGTGGCTGACTTGGTTAGCTAATATATTCGCAGTACTAAAGAAAGATGAAAAGGTAAAGATGTGTGTCGACTATCAAGATTTGAACAAAACTTGTCTAAAGGATGTTCGGCAGTGTTAACATT
>CANXYI011081135.1:0-10547 GCA_948208565.1 Hura crepitans
CATATATAGTTATTCCATTCTCTTATGTGCATATTGTTGACTTGCTGGAATTATTGTATGTTGGTATAGACTCCCTCTCACGAGGAACATATACCATACAAATGATCCTATTTTGCTCTATTGGTTTTGTCTTGACGTCCACATGGACTCCTTATCATGAGGAACTTAGTCTGAATAGTTGTACTTATGTTTAGCATGTCTACTTTGTTATGTAATCTATATGGACTCCCTCTTATGAGGAAAATAGTCCACATGGACAATAACTTTGATTTCTAGTTTTCACATGTATTTATGTTTCTTGTCGTCTTTGTCAATCCTTATGAATCTTTATTTGGTATTGTTAACCTTTTCCTTTGAGTTGTATGCAAGTGACCTTTCTCACTAGAATGGAGGTCTAAATGGACGTGATGACCCTTACAAGTAGTAGTCCATAATGACACTTGCTAGACCTTCATAGAGTTTACATGGACTTTACAATGTACAGATGGGACCAATTAAGTTCTTTGTTCTATTTCCTTTGGTTTTTTACCCTTTTAATTCTTTTTGTTTATTTTGGGATGTAATAGGTAGTAAATAACTTGTTTTACATGCTAAAGCCCAAATCTCACATTAAAATTGTTTTCTGACTAATTAATCAATGTTTTCATAGTAAAATGGATTTAAGTTTTCTCTAATCAAAAGTCATATAAAAAATGTATTTTAATAAAAACCAATCTCCTAGAGATAAGAGTTGGGCAATTACCACTAATTCTTATGGAATTACGGGTAATTGTCAGGTCAAATAATAATTAATCAATGACCTAATTTTTGGATGTATAATATACTTGTTGTATTCTTTAAATACTGCAATTTACTTTTTATACATGAAAAAGTGACATAACTATTTTAAATATAATGCATGCTTGCTTGAAAAGGGATTGATAAATGTTACAATATACAAAGAAGGCATATTATTGGGGCATGAATAAGATCCAAATTTCTAACCTTTCTAGTATAGAAAATTAGAGGTCCTAGTGTAAAGGCTAGGTGGTGACTCCTAAACACTAAACCACTCTCATCCTCAATAAAAATACATCTATTTTCTCTCTACTATGTATCTTGTATGGCCATGAATGGATGTGGAAATCTATATAGGCATGAGAAATATTAGATGATATAAGTGAATGATGTTTTAGAATGTTAAGAGGCATGGTAGCCGAATGGGCTAGAATTTATACATGTATATGCATAAGGACATATAATGCATGAATCTGATAATTATGTATATGAATGTATAAGTGATCATATACCTGTAAGATGATTTATGTAATATAAAGAAGAAATACATGTAAGATGCTAAAGCTTGTGATGTAATCATGTGTGTCTATACTTTTCATTAAGCATAAAATGAATGATGCATAATCATATGCATGAAAATGATTATAAGGAGTGATGTTAGTATGGCTAATGAGAAATAATGCATAACCATATAAATGGTAATAAGCATGTGAACATGTAATAGTGCGTATAATATAATGGAAACCTATTTGAACATATTTATAAACTATTGTCATGAAAAAGATGAAATGATTATATGGATGGCATATGGTAGTTAGGAAACACCATAATGCATTATGAGCATATGAGATGGCCGAATGGCCTAGATGAGACTTGTTCTCTTGATATATCATGTTGTAATGCCAAAGGGTTTAACTTATGTTGTTAATGATACTTGATGCACCTAAAATCTTATGAAAGCATGATATGATGCTTAAAGCTTATGAAATTATAATTATGAGTAATAAAGAATGAATGAACATAATATATGTAATCATACAAAACATAATTAAGTAATGGCCCATTAGAGTATAAAAACCTAGATTAGATAGGTTGATCAATCAACTAAAGGGATGATAGCAGCTGCTAGGCTACTTCGATGCCAATCTATATGGGTGCAGCCATTGGAGTGTCCAATAGAACCACTACACATATTTATATATGGGTGTAGCCATCGAATAGTTTAATAGGGCCACTACACAACTTTATACGGGTGTAGCTGCCAAAGGGTCTAATAAAACCACTACATGTATTTCTATATGGGTGTAGCTACTAGATAGTTCAATAGGACCACAGCACAATATTTTGTCCATTGACTCATGCTATGTGCAGTCTTGGACTCATGATTTATGTTGACCTATAGGTCTATATTATGCTCAATCTTCGGACTTACATTGGTATATGGACCTTTAAGTTCATTGGGGTTATACTGGCCTACCCTATGTTTAACCTTTGGGTCCTTGTTGATGCTCTGACCTTCGAGTCTGATGCACTTAATCTTTGGATCTATTCTGGTGCAATAGTTGTTCAGGTCTAAAATGTGGACCACTGCACACCTATGAGGCATTTATGGTCAAGATCCCAATATCCACTTTCGAGAGTTATTTACTAGTTATAGGCATAGTAAATTAAAATGAAGAGAATGATAATTAAATGATATATGCTAAGAAGAATAAAAAAAGAAACAATAAAATTAGAATAATTGCATTATTGTATGGATCATATGATTGACAGATGCAAGAAAAGATATTAGTTTCTCTCTACATATAGTTTATCTTGCATATTATGTATACTATAAACAATGCATGATCTTATGAATGTGAGTGATCATGTAGACATGTAATGTTATGAGTAATGAAATGAAATGCAAGATTTATGCATGGATGATGGTGTGGAAAATGGTCTTATATGATAACCATATTGTGTTTGAAGCATAATATGTGAAAAGTATGACATAAAGAGATGTTATGATATGATACAATAAAATGTATGTGATTGTCATATGGTTAGAGAAGCATTAGAAATGTCCTGATTTCTTATGCCTATACATCCATGTATGAAATATTGATTCTTTGTGTGGTAAAGCTATATGTTATCCATATTCATTTTATTTAAAGCATTCAATATATGCTAAATGTTATAAATGTGTTCATAATAATTTAAAAAACATCTAAATGTATGTGATGTATTAAATATTGAATTCTTTATATGGTTAATACCTGTTGGGCAGAATAATCTATTATGAATGATATTGCATGTTTATAATATGCCATACTATACTAGATACACCACTAAGCTATGAAGGTTAGCGCATCATTATTTACGATGCATAGGTTTTATAAGCTATCAAATCTGAAGGATTTACAGACAGATGATGGAAAGATTTCTAGTGTAGAGTCCAAAGCAAGATTATGGGATTGATGTAAAATTCTAGATAAAGATGTATTATGATGTTTATATGTATCTCTGATATGATATATAAGCAATTGTTGTATAAAAGATATATAGATCTTTTAAGAATGGGTTGTATAAAGATTTATGATCATGCATAGTTATTAGTTTTAATCTATGATGTATGTACGAGATATAGCACTATGTAGTTGATCTGTGAGTTGAATGAGTTAGTGAATATGTATGTTTGGAGTCATAAGAAGGATCACAGTATTAATATGAGATATTTTGATATTAAAAGTATTGTTTTATGCAGGTTACTATTTAGGATAGTGTTTGGGTACAGTCGTTATGCTACCAGTTTGGACACGAGGACCCCATTAGTAAACCTTAGATGAGGTTTTTGTTAAGACTGATTTTTATAAGTGGTATGATAAGAGGATATGTAATTGGTTAAAAATGAAAAAAAAAAGTTTATGTAAACTGGACAAGTAATAAGATAGATAATGGTTATGTGTCGCTCCTTATTCAGGTCCAACAATTGGATTAGGTAAAGAGTGTCATAGTACTGATGGAAATTATGATGCTTTGACTTATGAATGAATGATATGAATGAGTTGAAACAATGAAAGTGATGTTTTTAGGATGTTCAAAAAGATCAGTGATGTGTTTTTATGATAGTGATGTTATAGAAGTGTGTTTTCTTGCGGGTGTACATTTAGGTAGTATACCAGATAGTTGTTATGTTGTCGAAATCCAGTTAAATAAATTTTGAAATTGACCTTAGATAATATAGCAGTGTAATAACCAGATAACTAAAGATAAGTGTACAACAAAAATATAAGGGGTTTTAAGAAGATAAAAAGGTTTAAAAGGGGTAAACATGTAAACAGAGTGGTGTGTCATCTCTTATTCGGACCCAACAATCGGATTGGGTGAGGGCTATCATAGTTCAGTCGAATCTGATTATGTTTAATCAATTTTTTTTTCTCATCTAAACCCATATAAAAACAAATTTATCTAGTCTACACTAAAGAGCTTCATAATAAGGTAAAAAAATAGTGGGCTATCAATATATAAAAGTATTTAATAAATCACAAAAATTAATTACATACAAAATTATTTTAACATAATAATAAATAAATTATGAAATTAGATAATTATAAACTAAAATTATTTGGCATGTTTATAAAAATGTTATATGTAATAAAAAAATTAAACAATTAAATGTTATATATAGTTAATAAAATACATGTGTATTATAAAATTTATGCTGTTATAATATGTTATTAAAAAATGAATATAGGAATTAATTAACTAGAATGAGTTATGTGCACAATAAAAATCCTTTATCAATTTATCTAATCTGAAAAATGTGAATGAGCTATATAAATATTCAAATTTTAAAATTAAAGTGTTTAAATATAAAATTGAAAGTTAAAATAGGTGCGTGATTAAGTACGATGGTAGTTTCAGTATATTATAGTATTTACAGTTAAATATATACTCTTTAAAATCTAGTCATTCATAATTAATAATCTGATTTAAAAAAATATAAATTTAAAGGTAAATATCATAATATACTAAATATATCAGTATACAATATAATACTAGTTAAAATATATGAAACAAATAAATAAATGGAATGTTGAAAGAAAAAAAAATAAAGAAATAAAGGCATTTAATGTAGTTAGAAAATAATTAAAAAAGAAATTAATTGCCTTTAAACATTTAAAGGCTCATATTTTATTTTTTTTATTCAATGGCTATAAATAAAAAAAGGACTCACACTTCAGGAAAAAATAAGATAGCTAAAATGACTCCATTCTCTAATTTTAGTTTTTTATTTCTAAAATTAATTCTTTAGATAAAAGAAAAAAATCGATTAATCTATTTTACTTTATAACAGTTATTATGAACTCATCCAATAGTGCGAATTATGCCCTTTTCATATGCTGAGTATGAAAAAGCATCCCTTATATTTTTGTCATGTCACATTATTTTAGGTTAACTTTTTTCAACTTTTCATATATTTTTTTAGTGTAAAAATTAAATCTTTATATGTTTTTTTATTAATTTGATGAATATATAAACACTTTAAATTACAAATATAATAAGAAAAGAAATTACAATGAATAAGAATTATAACTTAGAAAACTACAACAAATCATATCATAATCTAATCTTATCATAACACCATAATTATAACTGATAAGATAACCAAATCATAATCAAGCTAAGATTTTAGGTGTGACAGATCAATAGTTGTATCTAGAAGATTCAACATATTTTTAGTAGATTAAGCAAATTAGTTAGTGACAAAACAGTCTGTTTGTTCTATCTAGGGGTATTCATAGACCAGTTAACTAGTACATGATCAAAAATCAAAAATTGCTCAATTAACGTCAATTTTTAAAAATCATTAATTATTAACAAGTTCATTAATATTGGTTAACCAATCCATCAGTTTCAATTTTTTAGTTCGATTAACCAATAATTTTCGATTAACAACTAAAAATTTAAATAAAGAATATATGTTAAAAATATGTAAATTACAAAAGTCATTTCTATTATTTAAAGTATTTTAAATAAGGATTACAAACTAAATATTATATTAACTAATATTCAAATAAAAATACAACTAAAAAATATTTTGTACAAAATTTTGTTATATTAAAATTTATTTTTATATATATATATCCACATATAATATTTATAATACACATATAGATATATATTATAATATATGAATACATGTATAGGTATGTGTTATAATTATTATAACTATATATATACACACACTCACAAAATAAAAAAAATAATAATTAGTGACAAAACTGTTGCAAAAAGTTAATGTTATATACACACACACACACACACACATAAAATAAAAAAATAATTAATGATGAAACTATTGCTAAAAGTTAGAAATAGTGTCACTAAAAGATATTTATTGCTAAAAACTATTATTGATAAAATATTTTCTATCACTAAAAATATTAAAACACTATATACAAATCGGTCGATTAACTAAAACTAGTGGATTTTTTGAATAACGGATTGAAATCGAAAACCAAAAAAATAAAAGTGTAAAAATGAACCAAATAGATCGATTCGATTAACCAAAAAATTAATTTGATGTCGGACCGATTTTCATGGTTAACCATTTTTTTGGTTAACCTTGAACACCCCTAGTTCTATCATCCCCCTTAAGGTGTAATGTGGAAGCTTCAACAGACAACTTGTCACAAAGAAAACTAAAGCATGTTTTACTCAAAAACTTGGTTAAAACATCCGCAATCTGATCTATAGAACCCATATAACAAACAAGGAGTTGTTTAGAAGCAACTTGTCACGAACAAAATGAAAATCTATTTCCAAGTGCTTTGTTCTAAAATGAAAAATCAGATTTGCTGACATGTATGTCGCACTAATATTATCATACTATAGAATAGGAGAGGATTTTAAAGGAAACCCAATTTCAAGCATCGAAGATTGTAACCACATAATTTCTGAGGCGGCTATTACTAAAGCATGGTATTTTACTTCTGCAGAAGAATGAGTAGCAATCCATTGTTTCTTAGAGGACCATGAGATTAGATTTTGACTAAGAAAAATAGCAAAACCAAATTTAGATTTGCAATCATCTAAGCATCCACCCCAATCTGCATTAGAAAACCCTTGTAAACTAGATATAAAGGACTTATAAGGATGAAGGCTATGAGAACTTATCTATTTTAGATAACATAAAATGTATTTAATAGCAAACCAATGTATATTTGTAGGAGCATACATAAACTGAGCCACCTTGTTAATAGCAAAGGCAATATCTAGTTTAGTAAAGGTCAAATATCATAAACCACCAATCATACTATGGTATAAAGTAGGATCTTTGAAAGTTCCGCCTATTTTAAATGCCAACTTTTCTGATGGACAGGTTAGAGTATTAATTTTAGAACAAGTAGCCATTTAAGCACACAAAAGTAATTAATTGATGTACTTCTATTATGTTAGACAATGTCAACTAGTAGTATACAGTGCTTCAATCCCAAGAAATAATTTAAGCGACCAATTTCTTGTAAGGCAAAGGATTGGTGAAGAAAGGCAACCAATTTTTCAATTGTTGTAATCATTGCCTGTAACAATCAGATCATTAACATAGACCAAAAAAATAAATGAAAAGAATAAAAATGCATATAGAATAGAGCGATGTCTATTTTAAAACATGCAAAAATATATTTAGAAAATGCAATGGCCAAACACTTATTCCACATCCTTGGTACTTGTTTCAATCCATAAATGGACTTTTTGATAGAGCACACATAGTATAGCTAAGGAGATCAAGAAAACTAGCTAGTTGAGTCATAAACACTGTCTCATTTAAAGTACCATGCAAAAAAAAAACATTAGAAATATCTAGTTGAATACATTTCCAATTTAAATATGCCACAAGAAAAAGAATTAGCCAAATAGTCATTAGCTTAACCACCGGATTAAAAGTATCAAAATAGTTTATACCTGGTCATTAGTGAAAGAACTTGGCTACCAAGCAAGCTTTGTAATGGTCAATAGAACTATTATGTTTAGTTTTTATCTTAAATGCCCATTTAGAACTCACCAGATTCATATTAGGAAATGAAGGAACTAGAACCTATATACCATTTTCAATAAAGGCATTACATTCATGTGCCATAGCTTTTCTCCAATGTGTATGACGAGCAGCTTCATTATAACTTATTGGATAAATTGGGAATTCTATGAAGAGACTATAACTTTTGGCTTTAATTTTCTAGTCTGAGATCTAGTAGTCATAAAATGTGTTTTGGTATATAGAACAGCCTATTCTGTAGAGAGTAAATGTGACACCCCTTACTTGGTCCGATTGTCGAACCCGAGTGAAAGGCGACACACAATCAATATCCAACTCATTCCATATCTCATCTTACTTGAATCCCATATGATTGAAACCTTTTTGAAAACAATTCTTAACATATATAACTTATCAAAATTTTGTCTTGACAAAAACCTTATTTAAGAAATACTATTAGGGATCTTTGTGACGAAAATCTGACAGCATAACAGCTATATAGTGACACTAGCGCAAATAGTAACCTACATAAAATAACACTTCATAATATATGTATCATCTCATTTCAAAATCCATGATCCATTTGATCACTCCAATAACCATATCATCTTCTCAATCATATGCATACATAAGAAATAGCACTTAGTTAATCATCATGCCAATACATACATACATTGCCTCACTACACATCACAAATCAACAATGATACTGATAGATCATTATACATATACATTCCACATATAAGAGTTCATAATCATATCCAGTACAATTTTAGGCCTAATTCCTTTTATCTCAAATACATATGAGTGCCTGCTTAAAATCTTATAAATAATCTTATAAAAATTACAATATAACTATGTAATAGTTTTTTTCAAGAACATTGATCTTTTGCTACTTGTAGATCCTAATATCACCATGGTTGATGAACCTGCATATCGCAAACAGATGATGGGCTAAGCTTTGCAGCTTAGTAGTGTATCCAATAATAACATGCTCTTATATATATAGTAATATGTTTTACATTCATAGAACCATTAATGCCTATATCACTCATAATTTAATTACATGTTGATATTGTTTCCTTACATGTAAAAACTTCCAATTAAATACTTTATGTATATATAAAAACTTCTAATTAAATACTTTATGATTTCTTTATCCAATTATACTAATATTTAAATATACTATGCCATTTTAATTCATATTCAGTCTCACCCCATTTTAGAATTGTGCCAAATAATTCATTACTCACCAATTTATTATATCAAGATCATAAACATATAGTTTATTTACCCTTATAGTTTAACATTATATACTCTAACATGTATATATATTTACTTGCATTTTATAACTTCTAACATATTTATACACTTTACAAACATGTATGCCATAATCACTACCCATCTATCTTATTTTTCTATATTTATATTAAATAAAAAGTTATACAAATATATGTCATACAGTGCAAGATTGCAAAACATACATTAAAAAATATTAAAGTCCATTTCATATCAACCTCCATATAGTAGTTCTTTATAGTTATTTGAAATGTAAACTTTCCATTTTATTTAGCCTATACTCATAAGACAACAATCTCAATATTGAATAATGGGATACCGGGCCACATGGGCCTCATCTAGACCACAAAGGTCTCATCCAGACTCAAAGGTCTCATCTCACCTGAAGGTTATAAATACAAGCTCGAAGGTCTTATCAAGGCATAGAAGTACCATAGCAGTTACTATACTTTTTAGTTGATCGGTCAACCTATCCAGACTAGGTTGTCAAACATATGGGCCATCACCATAACTTATTTAGTTTCACATACTTAAGTAGCTTTTAAAAGTTTTATAATGTCATTTGGCCAATAATGACCAAATGGGACAACTAATATTCTTTAGTCATTATGTTCATTTCAATATCATGTCTCTTACATTACAAAAAGATAAGCATAGTAGATCAAAATCTCATCATGATTCATTTCTAATGATTGTTCTAGTAGTTACTTTAGGCTCCTACATATCTATTTTGTTCTAGTGGTTCTCTAAACTCAGTATGCCCTTCGACCACCTCAAGATCAGCATATACATTACTCTAATTCCATGTTTACCACTTAATTACACATGCAAATCATAACATTATACAAGCATTAGCCATTTCTACACATAATAACATCAAGACATACTTGAAATATGATTTGGCCATCATATGTTCCATGCATATATCAATTCATTTCCACCAATTAACACTTATTTAAGCATTCTTATAACACAATTACAAACAATGTCATTACATGGCCATTATCACACATAATTCCCATAAAACACACATTAATAATGACATCAAATTGAACACACTTGCTTACTTATCTTCATAAGGTTTAATTTCCATTAATCATTTAACTTTCTTTCTCACATTATGATGCGGAACCCCAAGACCTAAATCCAGACTTGTAATTCACACAACTTAGGCTCTTAAAACCCGAATTAAGCAATTGAAAAAGATAGGATCTAGCACCTCTAATTCCAGCAGAAAATTAGCAATACTAGATATAAAGAAACCTAAACCTTTAATTAATCTAAGTTAATTAGCAATTTAAGGTCAAACAAAAACAAGAATAAAATCGCCACAAAGTAAAATTACCTTAAAAAGAGAACAATTCTTGGCAAGAACACATCCCCTGTAAAGAAGTAAACACAAGTTTTTTATTTCTGAATGAATGTCTTTAATATTACATCTTAATGAGCCTTTT
>CANXYI011081154.1:0-16889 GCA_948208565.1 Hura crepitans
GATGTAATTAATCATAAGGGAATGATGTTCATTATAATGTGATGTTATGGTATGAATTGCATGTACGATGTTAGTTGATTTTATGCATAAATTTTTATTCTAGTTTAATTTAAATATGATATATGTACTATTATGATTGCAATTTTCATTTATATGGATGTGGCATATATTATTATTAGCTACGCCACGAAGCTATCGAACATAGCATACACCTTTTTTTTTTGCAATGTGTAGAAGGAATAGTTGATTTTCAATCAAAATAACTTCTCCTTTAGTATATTAGTTATTTATATATAGTTTGATTTACATGATAGGCACTCATATGTAAATACAATGGGTATAAGCCTAAACATGTTTTTAATTTGTTTTGTAACTCTTTTATAAGAAGGTTTGTATATATATATAGTTGTCATATTCTTTGTGCGTGGTTTGTGTTTATATAGATATCATGTGTTTGATGTGAGTGTAGAGATGACATGGACAATGAAGTGATTTTAGAGTTTGTGACACTTGAGGCATAGAAGTGCTTTCCTTGTTACTATTTTGGATAATGTCCCTACATAGCCATTATGCTACCACATTTTTTATGTTATTATCCCTAATTCTCTAACCTTGAAAATGATTTATGTTATGTTATGATTAAAAAGTTTTCATGTTAATTGAGTTTGAAAAAGGTTTTATGTTACATGGGTTTAAATAAGCTTAATATCAATTGTGTGATATCTCACATTTGGATCTAGAAGTGGGTCAGGTGAGGGGGTGCCACATTTGGTGGTATTAGAGCAATGGTTTAGGCATCATGGATATATAAAGGTGACATACAATTACCATAGAACAAAGATCATACATCGCATAAGTATATACATCTGAGGCTTATAAGTTGTTCTTTTATGTAGATCAAAGATAGATGATAGTACACCACAACATGAGGGTAAAGAGGTCAAGAGCCATTTTCTAACTACATTTAATAACTCCATAATGGCATTAACATTAGCACTAATTACTATTAGGTAGGCTGCATAAGCACAACTAGCCTTGCTCTATCATATGGTTGAGCTTCTAAGGCAAGCTATGGCTGCTACTACATTACCACCTCTTTAGCCATTAAAAAAGACATATCTAAAGAGAGTGTAGAAGAAGGAGGCTATTAAACTTATTGGTAGTGAGCATGATGATTTGGTTATATTTGATTTTTGCCAATAGATGACAATTTGGATCCCCTAGCATCTGAGATACACACCTAAAGAGAATAACATATGTGCTACCTCTCTACTATAAGAAGTATATTAGTGGTTGGATGCCATATCAGAGCAAAGAGCACTTGAGGATTTAACCTGAGATTTCTTCTTGGAGGAGTTCAAGAAAAAGTGTATAAAAAAACTACTTAGAGAATAAGAGGTAAGAGTTTGTAAATCTAAATTAGAAGCATCAGTCCATTTTTGAATTTGAAAAGGAGTTTGCAAGTTATGTTGATATGCCAAGGAGATAGCTCTAATAAAAGCTAAGAGATGTAAATGTTTTGAGTGTGGGCTCAACTATGACATTAGACTCCATGTAACAGCAAAGAAGATCAAGGAGTTTCCTTCCCTAGTAATAGTAAGAGAGACAATGATAAACACAAAAGTCTTGGTAAAGATCTCAGGTAAGGTCTAAATAGTAGGCATCAACCTTTAATGTATTGACATATACTCCTAAGAGTGTACTCATAGCCTTATGTAAGCATTAAAGCAAGAAACATAGTGGTATTTGCTTAACTATACCTAGGGCATGTTATCAATATGGTTAAAGGCACCTTATTAAAGATTATAGGAGGAGGTGAGCTACTTTTATATAGTTTCAAGGTTTTTCCTTGGCTGCTATTAGAGGTTAAAGGTAAGATAACGGGCATAGACTGAGAGGCAGCTTAAGGGCTAGGTCTTAGATAGCGGACAAAGTTGAGCCTAAAGATCTAATAAGGTAGTATACCATTAGAGCTAGAGATGAGGCGATTCTCTAAAAGTTATAGAGGGAACTTTTTATGTCTTTGATTTACTTGCTACAGCTTTAATTGATCTAGTTTCTAGTAATTCCTACATATGCATAACACAACCATAAGATAAGTGGTTAGAGTTAGAGGTAGTTGAAATATAACTTATGGATACCAACCTTATAGGATAATGTATGATAGTGAATAAAGTGTACAAAGAATGTCCTTTGGTAGTTTAAGGACATAAATTTTCTTTAGATCTTATTGAGTTGCCATTTGATGAGTTTGATTTGATTTTAGGCATGGATTGGTTGTCTAAGCACCATGATATTGAAGATAATGGATAGAAGAGGATCTTTCTTGGAATAGTGGATTGATCAGTGATCATCGGTGTAAGTGAGAGACAAACTTTCTATCTAATGTTATCTCAACTATTATGTCTAAAAAGATGATAAGAAATGGGCATGAGGCCTATTTAGAACATATGGTTAAGAAAAGCAGAAAAGAACAAGAAGTAAGTTAGATACCTATTATGTTAGATTTTACACATGTATTTTACAACACTTATGTATCGAGGCTCCGTGAACAGTGCCACTAGGTCTAAAAAGGGTGCCTGAGGTGTCAGGTCACTTGCATGAGAATTAAGGCAATGACACTAGTCATAAAACTTAGAGGGCTCTAAAATGATGAAATAAGCTAAAATTAAAAATTTTAGCAAAACCAATAAATAATTTCAGGCTATAAACTAGCGGTTTATAAGGTTAGATTGAGTCGGGCTAGGAAAGACTCGGGATGTGCCCGGATTGACCTAAAAATACCATACCCTGAAGGTCAAAAATTCCCTTGAGTCCATTAGTGAAGAAAATTTTTAATTTTGAGGTTTTTTGCAAATTCTCATAATTTTTGGGTTTGGCATATAAATCAAAGCAGTCTGTAAACTGCCTTATCAATGGAATTTGGCCGTAAAATTTTACGAGCATGTAAATAAGAATAATCAACAATTTTCAAAATAAATTGTGTAATTTTTTGAGGTCCCTATGATTTTTAAAAAAATTTTGAAGCTCTACCAAAATCAAGAAGTTTACTAGAGGTTCGAGTGGCTGAGGGTCCTACTCGTGACACCTATGCCA
Source organism: Hura crepitans (assembly GCA_948208565.1). NCBI lineage: Eukaryota > Viridiplantae > Streptophyta > Magnoliopsida > Malpighiales > Euphorbiaceae > Hura > Hura crepitans. The sequence goes on from CANXYI011081154.1 coordinate 3,097, forward strand.
CCCTAAGACCCTTACATGTGTGAAAACAAGTGGCCATATGGCCAAACCCACTTATCCAACTCAAATTTTCTTTCTTTCTTCTTTTTTGGTGATCGATGCCACTCTTGCTATTTTTCAACCATTTTTGCTCCTTTTCCAAGCTTTTTTCAATATCTAATGGCTACCTAAATTCCCTTTAATATGTTAGGAATAAAAGGGTGAAGGATTTGGATGCTAAAGGAAGGTCAATAATTCAAGAAAAATACTAGAAGGACTAAAGGTGTAGAAAATTAGCATTGAAATTCAAGTGTTCAAATGTAAGTGTTTGAGGCTTTTTCAATTTATTTCCTATGGGATTTAAGGTTTCTAAATATGCTTATATGCTTGGATTTTCATTTGTGGTTATGTGTCAATTTTTAAGGAATTTCAAAGTGCAAATGGCATGATGGAAGGCTAAGCATGAAGGTTGTGTTTAAAGGCTTTTTTGTGAGCATTTGAAGGCCTAAAGTGTGAGGATTTTCTTCAATTTGAAGTGAGGTATGTGAACTCAACCATTCATCTCTTCTCACGTAATTTTTGTGGGTTAAACTTTAGGTTTGAATATAGAAAAGATTTGGAAAATTGTTGTAATGTATAGTAAATTGAGGTAATGATACATAGCTTATTTTCATGGTGAATGAATGTTTAGTATGTTGATTGAATTAAAAAAACTTGTGGTGATGCTTAAATTCTTTGGCTGATAGGTATCTTGTAAGGTAGTGTTTGTGTATTGTGGTTTTTAAGTAGTTAAAGGTGATACACATGTTATAGTATTGAGGTATGATGAGAATATTAGTAATTAGGGTGTTATGGGCATCATAATGATGAATCCTTTAAGTATTCAGGACTTTTATGTGTGTATGTGCATTTGTGTAGCTTGGCATGTGGGTTAGTAACACATATGGATAATCAAGCACAAATGGTTTCTATATTAGGCTCATAATGTGTGAAATATGTGTGGTTTAGATGGGTATTGTGTTTGGTCTAGAGATAGCCTAAAGTTATTACAAAATGTGTGGCATGGTTATTTGAGTGGAATACATGATTTATGGTTTAAGATGGATGGAATCATAGTTTGTTATGTAGAAAAGCTTGAATGACCCTTGTGTGTAAGAATAATAGCTATAGCCGAGACATATGTTATGCATATGATAGCTTAAATAGCTTGATAATGAAGATATACGCACATAATTATGGTTGTGACATGTTGAACTACTTGTAAGGATGGTTAAATAAACTTAGATATACACATAAGACAATTTTAATGTATTGGCCGATAGCTATGTCAAGGAAAATGATATGAAAACTTTGGTAATGTGTCTATTAACTTGTGTGTATGACAAAGTCTAATAATGTGAACATGATATGGTATAATTGGTTTCACATAATTTAGATAAGTACATGAGAGTGAAATTATATAAAATAAATGCAATGAATGTTTTTTAATGGATGAATAAATACTTAATATCTGGCTTTGGGAATTGGCCTAAAATGGGACAATAACTGCACCTTAAACTGGACATGAAAATGATATGAAATCAACCTAGAAATGGCCATCATAAAATAAGAAATGGACCTATAATTGTGTTGTAAAATATATTTTGTAAACCTATAGAGCAAATGGATTATGAATGATTAATAAATGGTAATTCAATATGGTACAAAACCAAGAATGATGTAAATTAAATTATGGTTATAATATTACCTAGAAATGTGATTGAAAAGTGACCCGAAACTGTCCAGTAAGGTTCATAACTGTCTGCGCTAAAAATTGACTGTAAGTTAAATTTTATAACTATCTATTTTTGTCTTAAGAATGTTATAAAAAGATGATCAATAAAGAAATAGACATAAATTGAGATTAAATGGTCTATTAGTTAGACACCCACATGATGGATTGATCAGTCAACTTAGAGATTAGCAGCTGCTACACTATCTGATTTTTATGTAGGGCCGGTATAACGGTTGAGGTCTATTATGGGGCCATTGTACTAGTCTTCTAAGTAAACCATTATTATTATATATACTAGCTATTTACCTTATTATTTATATATACTAGCTATTCACCTTAATTCTTTTACACTTAAATATCATCATTTTTGTATTATGCTAATCGTCAGATTTTCAGTTCTTTGTCCTCTATTCATTCAACTTTCTCATTTTTACATTTAAATCTTCTAGGGATATGTTACACATACTCACATGCATACATCTTTTCTTAACCTCCCATACATTAGCTATTCTTGTATATAGTCATGATTTCATGTTCCATTATGCATCTTTAGATCATGTTCAGATATCATATGTCTACTTACCATACCATTCAATCATCATACTCATTTTAGGCTTAAGTTAATTCTTTCCATTCACCAATTAGCAAACTAGGTTCATTCAACATAAATCACTTACTTCAAGGTTACAATTAATCTAAATCTTAGCCATATATACATGTATAATGCTATACATATATGGCCAATACATTATTCGACCATTAGACTTATCCCACATAAATTTAAATTCTTTTCATTTTCTTGCTTAAGCTAAGTTTACAACATTTAAGAAAGACTAGAGGCATGTAAATTGCTCTTAAACTCAGGTACACTCACTCACATAGACTAGATAAGTCATTTAGCCACCAAGTCAAGGCATACATACAACTCATTTCATATTAATTCGATAGTCCAATTATGTTCAAAACATATAATTAAGGTCATTTGTACATTAATCACATTTAACCTCATATATAGGCAAACACACCCTTACTTCAAACCAATTGGTCACTAAGCCCTCACACACATACACCTCATACTTCACATTTTTCTCAAGGGATACATGTGTATATTAGTCCAATTACATTACTCATTCATTCATTACCCATAAATACATACAAATATAAATATACTAAATATTCCATACATATAGCACACGCTTGAAATAGGTAAATTAATGGAATTCAATACATATTTCATTAAATTCACTTACAAAAGGGTCACAAAACACTTCAAAATCACTAGTAAAGCTTCCTTTTTACCTTTCTCCATCACCTCATTTTCTCTCTCTACAAACATAATAACTTTTTTATCAAAAAAATTCAAAATAAATTTTATTAATTCTAAAGTTGAACTTGAACCTTGAATTTTCAATTTGGCATCAAATAATACCTTAGAAAAGTAAGAAATTAAAAAAAAAAAAAAAGAACACTAGCATAAATATTAGGTACTATTCATCAATAGTGGATTCTCTCAAAATTAGGCTTCTTTTTTTTTGGCTTTCTCTTCATAGATTAAGCATCAAGGTGTGATAAAGATTGGATTTGTATGGAAATTTGAAAAATTAGGGTTGATTATAATGATGGAAGATGAAAATAGATGGAGGAGTGGATGTGGCATAGGGAACTAAAGGGGAAAGAATAAGAAGATACATCTTTTAATTAGTTTAATATCCTCTCTTAATTAATGTATGGGTGATTAAATTAATGACACTTGGAAAATCTAATGGTATATATTAATTCTCACACAAAAACTCACTTAAATTTTAATTATAGGAGCCACATGCATCACTTTAATTATTTTTTGATGCCACTAATTATTAAAATATGAAATTTAAATATCCTATAAAAATCATAAATTTATTCTAAGAGGAACTATTTATTTTAAACTATAATGTAATTAATTAATTCTTGACATCAAAAAATTTCAAACTCAGTTCCATTGCCTTAGTTAGAATTTTAGAGCATCAAGTCATGCTATTTTTGAATTAGTTTGAGCATTTTAAAAATAATGAGTCATTCAGCTTTAATGATGTTACTATCCTCAAAACACAATGGGGAAAATATTACTTGCATTTTTAATGCCTTAAATAACTTTAATTTTATTCCAAATTTCACCTATAATTATGTTGTAATTAATACTTCCAATCGATAACAATAATGCATCTCGGGTCTCAAGAAACACTATTCACTATTTTGAAAAGCACTATTCATAGCATTGAAAATTATAGGCACCACAATTCTTCCTCTCTTAATAGTAATTTTGTACTTGAAATTACTTGGTCTAAATAAGTGAGGACACTAGGCCTTAATTTGTTATTAGCTTTCCTAAGTGGCTTCTTTAATTTTGTCATGCCTCCTTAATACATTCAGTAATAGCACTGCCTTCTTTCTCAGCTCTTTAATTTCACATTTTAGAATTTGTATTGGTTTTTCTTCATAAGTTAAATCTAGTAATGCCTAGATTTTCTCCATTAATACTACATGAAAAGGATTAGACTTTTATCCCCTTAACATGGAATACATCATGAATTTGCTACAACTTTAGTGGTAAGGCTAATTAATATGCTATTGGTCGTACATGTTTTGTGATTTCACATAGACTAATAAATTAAGGACCCCACTTGCCCTTTTTACCAAATTGAAGCATCTTCTTCCATAACGATACCTTAAGGATTACTTTCTCACTAACTTTATAATTAATATCCTTTCATTTTAACTCAACATATAACTTCTGTTGGTTTGAGGCAACCCTTAATCTTTCTCTAATAACCTTAACACCTTTTCCTCTTTATCTTTAATCAAATTTGTTCCCATTGGCTTATTCTCACACAACTCATTTTAACAAAGTGGTGTCTTGTATTTTTTGCCACAAAATCCCACATATGGAGCCATGCCCAAGCTGGCTTGATGGCTATTTTTATACGTAAACTCTATTGAAGGTAGATACTATCCAAGCTTCTTTCAAATAATATAGCATAACCTCATAACATATCTTTAAGTATCAGTATAACCCTTTTAGATTTTCCATCATTCTGTGGGAGAAAGGTAGTAATAAATGTAAGACAGATACCTAGAACATTATGTAAATTTTTCCAAAACCTAGAAGCAAAACTTAGATCCCAATCAAATACAATAGAAGATGGTACTCTGTGCAACTTCACAATCTCATTGATATACAACTACACTAGCTTTTTAAGAGGTTAATCCATTCTAACTGGAATAAAGTGTGCTATTTTAGTCAATCGGTCCATAATAACCAAAATAGCATCAAAATTGCTCCTAGTAATAGGCAAACCCATCACAAAATCCATTGTATTTCTCTCCTATATCAATTCTAGAATTGCCATAGGACAAAATAATCTAAAAGGAACTTGATGTTCCGTTTTTACCTATAACATACAGGGCACTAGTCTACATACTTAGCCATATCTCATTTCATCCCTAGCCAATATTAATATGGTTTTTAATCAAGATACATCTCTATGCTCCTTAAGTGGATTGCATAAGGAGCATCATGTGCCTCTAGCAAGATTTGTGTTCTAATTTCCTCTACCTCAGGTACACATAGCCTATCATGATGATACAAGCACATATCTATTTTCATCTCATATTCCCTAGCCTTCCTTTTATTAACTTCACTAATTATTTGTGTGAAGTTGTTATCTTAAATCTATGCTTTTATTTGCTTGCTAAACCAAATTAGGCTTCACTTATAATTTGGCTTGGATTGGATCATTATCCATGTAATACAACCCAGCATTTATTACCTTCGTAGTTGCTATAAACTTTTAGATTAAAGCATCTACCACCATATTAGCTTTCCCCAGATGGTAATCAATCAAATAATCATAGTCTTTTATTAGTTCCATCCATTGTCATTGTCTCATATTTAATTCTTTTTATGTATAAAGGTATTTTAAACTTTTGTCATCTCTATAGATATAACATTTTTTGCCACATAGATAATGTCTCTATACCTTTTGGGTAAAATATAATTACAGCTAGCTCTAGGTCATGTATTAGATAGTTCCTTCACATGCTTTTAAGTATCTTGAGGCATATGCTACTACCTTTCTATCTTGTATCAATATATATCCCAATCTATTATGTGATGTATCACTATACACCATAAAATCCTTTCTCGACTTGGGGTGTGTAAGGATAGGAGCTTTAGTCAACATGGTTTTTAGCTTGTTAAAGCTTTCTTGACATTTATCATTTTAAACAAACATCACATTATCCTGTCATAAATATGTAATGGGAGTAGCAATCATGGAGAACCCTTTAAAAAATTTCCTATAATAGCTAACTAATCCTAAGAAACTTCGAATCTCTATTAGATTTGTCAGAGGTTTCAACTGTAGTAGAACTTTAATCTTACTTAGGCCTATTCTAATGCCACCAACTAAGGAATCATGTCCTAGGAAAGCCATTTCATTCAACTAAAACTAATATTTACTCAGATTGCTATATAATTATTCCTCTTTCAATGTTTATAGGACAAACATCAAGTGTTCTTTATTTTCCACCTTTGTTTTTTAGTACACCAAGATGTCATCAACAAAAATCTCCATAAAATGATATAAGTATGATTTGAAAATCCAATTCATCAAATCTATAAATGTTATAGGGCATTGGTAAGCCTAAATGCCATTACCAAGAATTCATAGTGTCTATTTCTTATACAAAAAGTTTTCTTCAAGAAATTAGACTCTTCAATTCTTAACTGATAATAGCATGATTTCAAATTGATCTTTAAAAACACACTTTCCCTAAGCAAATGGTTGAGTAGGTCATCAATCATTAACCATAGATATTTATTCTTGATGGTCACTTCGTTCAGTTATCTATAATCAATGCACAATCAAAGTGAGTCATCCTTCTTCTTTACGAACAATACCGATGCTTGCCATTGTGAGACACTCAATCTAATAAAGCATTTATTAAGCAAATCCTATAGTTACATCATTAATTCTTCTAATTCTAAAGGCACCATGTTGTATAGAGTTATGGATACCAATGATGTACTAAGGTACACTTCAATTTTAAAGTTAAGCACATACTTTAGTGGTAACCTTAGTAATTCATTTAGGAACACATCTAGAAAATCCACTATCACTGGTATCCACCTAAGGTCTAATTTTACCTTTGAAGTGTTAACCACATAAGACAAGTATACCTTACAATTTTTTTGTATCAGCTGCCTTGCTATCACTACTAAATTAACATTAGGTAAGAAATTTTGATCACTAACAATATTTGCCTCATTTCTATCAACTGACTTAAGTTCTTTCACTTCTGCTTATGATCCACTATCACTCTATGTTTAGATAACCAATTCATCTAGAGGATAATGTCAAACTCATTAAATGGTAGTTCAATAAGGTCTACTAAAAGCACATGTTCTTGAACCATTAGAAGATAGTTTTTATATATTCTATTTATTATCACATGTTATCCAATCGAATTACTAACCTTGTGCCTATATTCATAGGTTCTAGTTCTAATGATTTATCTCAAGCTCATGTAGTGCATATATATGAGTGTGTGGATCCTGGTGTTCGCATCCCTTCCTTTTCAGGGCCAGTAAAACTGAAACAACCAAAGACTCGACCTAAATCTCACTCTTTAAGTATCGAAAGATGAGAAGGAAATTAGAGAAATCTAAAGCTGTTCCTATTTGATTGGCTTAGAAAGACCGAGTTAGGCACCACAAGGTAAGAGTTGCCATCTAATCAAAGTCATGAAATACCTTGTAGGGCTAAAACCAGAGAGGTTCAGAACCCTACTCTTATTTATACTTCAAGTTAATATGGAAATTCGATTTGAATTTATAATATTTTCCTTTTGGTCAAGCAAGTTTTATAATTAAAATAAATCACATATTCATGTAGAAAGAATCATAGAACATATTTATAGACAATAAATAAAGTGCTTGAAGTTAAAAATATCATACATAAAGTCGGGTGATTGATTATTTTGAGAACTTTAGTTCTTACATGCCATTTTCAGAAGACAGATTTTATTATCGGGGCTTTTATTAAGAAAAATCAAAACCCATTTTATTAACAAAACACCAATTAATTAAGTATAAACTAATTTTAATTATATTGATGACATGTAAAAATCATTTTCTACCTAGTACAACATTCACAGAATATACAGGGAAATAATCGATAATAAAAGTAAAAATAGATTACATGTTAATTACCTAAAATACATTCTAACCAAATGAAAAGAAATAAAATTACATTTTGAAATATCCGAAAAAATAATCTAAATAAATAAAATGGGCGGTAATAAAGTGAATTAGCAGAAGAAAATTAAGAGCATAAATAAAAATAAAGAGATGGTAAAAGGCTACTTCACTAGTGTTTAGTGAGATGGCAGAAAGAAAAGTCAAATTAGGCTATAATAAATCGAACAACTCACATCACAATAAAATAAAGATGTCAGTATGCAAAGAAATATAGACAAAAGAATAAAAAATAAAATAAAATAAACAACCAGATAAATACAAAAAAAATATTGTACAAATAAGTTATCATATGTAACTAGTAGATGGATAAAAGAAAGGGAAAAAATAAAAGAAATTGGAAAAGGTCGGTTAACCCATTATGTATATTTGCCTTTAGAAAAGATCTCAACAAGATTGGAAAGTTGTGTGGAAAATCTTTAAAAATTACGAAAATAGTGTTTGAAAAGTGTATTTTGAGTTTCTAGTGCACCTTTTTCAAGAAAATTGACTTTATTTTTTTTAAATATCATTTCAAAATTTATACACATTTTCCCAAGGCAAAAAATGACCATTTTAGAGGTGAAAATGGCTATTTTTGGCAAAACAACCATTTTTGAGGGTAAAATGGCTATTTCCTTCAAACGGTCATTTTCCTTCTGTAACGGTCATCTCGACAAAGTGATTGTTTCTATCGGTAAAATGGTTGTTTTCTAAAAAAAGGCCATTTTCCTTGTCGAAATGACTATTTTACTTTAATTTTTAAAATTTTTTTAATCCGTACTATAGACTCCCATTTTTCTCATGTTTTAAGTTGCACCATGAGATTTTTCGAGTCGGGCAAAGGCTGAAAGGAAAAATCTTTAAAGAAAGCTCTGAGATCTTTGAATTAGACATTAATTTCCCTATTTATTAAGATTTTTGTCCTTTCATCATCATTAGGCAAACTGAACAAGAGAGCCCTAGAAACCTAGTGTCTATAGTTGCCCCTAACTTTGGGGTGGCAACTACAGAGTGTGTGAGGTGACCCAAAGTTCAAAAAGAATGATATGTGTACCTTGTGGGGTGACCTTTTTGTTGATGTTTTAAAGTAGAGTCATTACAATTGGAGTTGATGGGGTCTGGGCAGTGCTGGAGACATTGCACCTGAAGTTGATTTTCTACTTTAGACAGTGCTAGAGGCATTGTATCCAAAGTTAATTTTCTACTTTTGATAGTGCTAGAGAAATTGCATCTAAAGCTGACTTGGTTCAGGCAGTGCTAAAGACATTACACTTGAAATTGATGGGATCTAGGCAGTGCTGGGCATGATGTACTCGAACTTAATTTGATTCAAGCAGTGTTAGAGATATTGCACCTGAATTCAGGTATTGTTGGAGACATTGCACTCGAAGTTGATCTTTTCTTTTAAAGAGTGTTAGAGATATTAAATCTGAAGTTGATTTGATTTAAGCAGTGCTAAGGACATTACACCTGAAGTTGATTTGATTCAAGTAGTGTTGGAGATATTACAATTAGATTCGGGCAATTCTGGAGACTTTGCAACCGAAGTTGTCTTTTCTCCTTCAGATAGTGCTGGAGACATTGTATCTAAAGTTGACTTGGCTCAAGCAGTGTTGAAGACATTGCACTCAAAGTTGACTTGGCATAGGTAGTGCTAGAGACATTGCACCTGAATTCAAGCAGTGCTAGAAATGTTGCACATAGATTTGATTTTCTACTTTAGATAGTACTAGAGACATTGCATCTGTAGTTGACTTGGCTTAGGTAATGCTAGAGACATTATAACCAATGTTGATTTTTCCCTTTAGACAGTGCTAAAGATAGTGCATCTGAAGTTAACTTAGCTCAAGAAGTGCTTAGAGACATTGCACTTGAAGTTGATTTTCTATTTTAGACAATGTTGAAGACATTACATTTGAAGTTGACTTCGTTCAAGAAATACTAGAGACATTGCACTTGAAGTTGATTTTTCCCTTCAAATAATGCTGGAGACATTGAATCTGAAGTTGACTTTCTACATCAGACAATGCTTAGAGACATTGCAATTAAAGTTAACTTAGTTCATCATTTGTGATATCGCAAATAAAATTCTGCTTGCCCCATGTGAAAAAAAGGAGGTGAAATGTGTTAGTCATTAGAGGTCATTTGTAGCATGGATGCATGTTGTGTGTCAGTGCATCTTGGATTTAAGTCATAACTTTATTATATGGAAAGGTTTTTTTTTTAGATTAATTTGCATTTTATCAGCATAAGGACTGCCCCTTGAAATAAAAGTGTATGGCATAAATGACTTTCATAAGTAGTCTACTTTTTAAAGCATAGTCTTTAGTGTCCTAATGCTACTATGTACAATGATAGATTCAAAAGAGATATAAAGAGTGCTAAAGCTCAAGTAGATGTCTTGAGGCATGGAGTGATTGAATCTCAGTTTCAACTGAATATAATGATATGTGCCATATAGGTATCCTGATCCTTGTGTCTAAATCACATCACTACATCACCACCACATAGGTATGGCTTTTCACTGATTTGCCAAATCTCAGGCAAAGGTAGTTCCTGTTGATAAAGGTGAAAAAAGAGAGGCATGTGAAGTGCTTAGCTTCCATATGGTTGAGCCAGTTGAAAACTACCCTATGGTTGAGCTTGAGGTAGTGTTTAGGCTTGCCCTATTGGCATCTTGATGTCATTTGTAGCTTGAAAATTGATCATTTTCACTAAAGAGCAAAGAGCTATCTTAGGCTTCTAGCCAATCAATATGTGCATAGAACTTGAATATATCTCTTGCATAATTTGCTTTGCTTACTTTTCATCCAAATAACATGCTTTTGGCTTTGCATGCCATTGGATTTAGAAGGTTATATCTAAGAGCCAATCTATTTCATTGTGGAGCAAAAGCATATGCATGCCGTATGTATGTTCAATGCACTCTAAGTATAAATGCTTATACAAATACAAATATATGTAATATACATGTATGCTTTGGATGTAAATTGAATGTATGATTTAGATATGAGTATCTAATTCATGGAAGGGTAAGCATGTAAATGGGTATGCCTAATTCTATGAAGAATGAAAGAATGAATGATAAGCCCTTATATATGTATGCATGTATGTACAAGCCTAATACATGTGTGAATTTGCATGTTTGCAACTATGAATCCTTCTTTTACATAGTGCATATGCATGTATGTGTTATTTACACTATGTAAACATATTTGTAATGCACATGAGATGAACCTAATTACTTCATAACTAATGTATGGCATGACACTAATGCATGGGGATGCTTACTCAACCTCTTCTTTTTCTTTCTCTTTTTTTATGACTACATGTATATTTGTGCAATGTAAATACTTGTATGCAATCTTGTCTGATGAACATTGAATATGAGCTTTTGTAACAAAATGTCTAAGTCAAATATGTGGATAAAAGGTATCATGCTTGAACTAATGATGATAAAATGTTTATGCATATGCGAATAGACTAACACTAATGTATAAATGTATGACTGATGATGATGAAAAGTGAATGTTTTTGTATGTCTAAGGTCGGATAAGGAATGAATGATACATGTGTTAAATGCGCTTATCTGATATGTTGAATGAAGACACGTAAATTATGAATGTACTATGCCTTTCATAATGAACATGTTTGCTAATGCATTTTTAAGTAGAAAACATTTTCTTCGAGATCACTCTTTCTTTGGGCTCATTATAAGGAAGAATTGCATTTTGGTTGTCTTTAGGGAAGGTGTCAATTTTTGTTTGAAAGTGAATCAAAGTTCTTATCTAGAGTTCTGTAAGATTTTATGGTTGCTAAGAATCAAGGTGTACATTTTGTCATTGATCAGTGATGCCCCCACTTCTCTATAGATTGTCGAAACATCTCCTTTTTTTTTTTTGCTCTTTTCTTTGCCCTAATTTTTTACTAATGTGCCACCTAAAAGAGGTTTTGCATTAGCAGGGTTTGCCTTAATTTTTACCTAATATACCTTCCAAAGGGGATTTTCACACTAGCAGGCTGCCTGACTTTTGCCTAATGCACATTCTTGAATGATGGTTTTCACACTAGTAGGCTCTCTTTTTTTTTTACAAAGCCATATACAAAGATTTTATGCTTTCATACCCTGATCACTGAGTAATGTACCCTTACTAGCATAGCCTATTCTTGCTAAAGATTAACCCCTCAGCAATTATCATGAAAGTTGGTTAAATACTGCAAAGAACAATATGGCAATCATGTTCAATGAGGTTTGGTGGTATGATAAACAATAAGGTAATAGGGCAAATAATGGTTATGATACAACTTGCCATTTGGCATCATATGTGCATAAAGATAATTACCACAAAGACATTTAATGCAATTAAACTTGGTTTACTTAATCTAAAAATTTAAACATCTTGGACCTCATTATACTAAACTCATATTATTAATCTGCCACTAGGGTTTTCATGGTTGAATATTTTCTCTTAATTCCTCTAACTTTTACTTAGGCCATTTCAAAAAGGCTTTTGACTTAGCAAGAATTATTACATTCATTTTATTATTTTTCCACTTTTTTCATTTTTTAAGGTGCCTACCTTATTAATGAAAGGCATTATTGAGCTTGATATAACCATGATGCAATTAGAGATGATTTAACTTGGCATGAGTCTTTGCTTAAGACTCTTCACTTTTATCTTTTCTCAATTATTAAAAGGAGGCTCCTTAAACTTGTAACATCTGCAAAGGGTTGTTCACTAATTTTGGGTTACCTTAAGGATATAAAATGATTATCTTGAGACTTTTCTTTTATTTGAAGGTAAAGAATGGCATTTATCTTAACATTATCGTGAAAAAGAGTATTTAAAGGCTTAGCTAGTATTATCAAATTAGATTCTTTCAGGTGATGATTTTCATTGCCTACATCAAGAGTCTTCCTAAAAGAAATGATAGACTGCTTTCAGTGAACTTCATATATGCCCATAAGGTTAGCTAATCCTAAGGTTTATTTGGTCATGAAGGCTAAATCGATATAAAGGTAGCATTAGAGAAGATAATGTGTGACAAGAGGAGAAGGTGTTAGATTTCTTGGATCCTTTGGGCTTGGATTTGATAAGATGCTAATTAAGTTGAAATTTTAATGCCATAGGCATAGATTGTTTACCAGTATTTTCTTTTAATCTTTTGAACCCATAAGTACCCTTAATTTAGTAGTTCAATATAGGATAGACTGCTATTTTCTTTCTTTTCTTTTTTTCTATTTTCTTTCTTTTTTTTCATTTTTTTGTCACTCTTCTCCCTTATCAAGAGTTATAGGAAATGTGATCCAAGATGCTTACACATGCCAAGATTAAACAAACTAGTCATAATTGAATTAATGTCACATATGTAATGATTATCAATGAGCATGCTATCGAATGGCAAAACACCATATAAAGGAAATAAAAGTAGGAACATTTTATTCAAAAGATAATAGGTGAAGTTTCTAAATTCTAGGATATGTTCCTAAGCATAAAGCATTTCTAAAAATACATGAGAATGGGTATAGCCTTGAAACCTTGTCATGATTAAAAAACTAGTAGGTGAGGTTCACTCTTCCTTGGTGAGTTCTAGAATAGTAGCATAAAGAGCCCAACATTCATCTATGTGATGACTTATATGTTGAGCATATTCACAAAAGAGATTAAAGTGGTGGCCTAGCTTGTTTTGACTTCTAGCTAGTTGAAATAGAAATGGTTACAACTTTCCTTCTAAGACCAATCTCTCAAAATGCCATGACAAGGG
>CANXYI011081193.1:0-20225 GCA_948208565.1 Hura crepitans
CATCTTCATGGACTACATTCCTCATAAGAGAGAATCCGTGCAAACTATATGATAGAATAAACATGCTTAATAAAAGTATATCCATGTGGACCACGTTCCTCGTGAGAGGGAGTCCGTGCAGACTTGAAAGGTAGGATACATAAGGATGAGACAAGATTATCCATATGGACTATGTTCCTTGTGAGAGGGAGTTCGTGTGAACTAAAAAACAATTTTAGTATGTGAACAATATACATGTTATAGGATGGAATATTTACACAACATGATAACATTAGAGGATTATGTCAATATAGTAAGTAGAATACATTAGAACACAATAAGACAAATAAGACACGATTATTGAATATAAGTCCATGTGGATGACAAATTATGTGTATACTAATAAAGTTAGTTCATGTGGACATCATTATACATATAGATAAGTTCGTGCAATTAGGATGAAAATAACAGAATGATTATAATATAATGATAGTCAATTATGCAGTATGAAACAAATCACAATAAGGACCTACTCCTATGATTAAAGTGGGAATTACATAGAATTGCCTTAATTATGATCAATCCTTAGAGATCATAGGTCTATAAAAATAGTAAGAATATATACAATGGGAGGCCTGAGATCTTACCCTTGTAAGTAAACTTCAAGCAACAATGCAAAAAGGTAGAGTTTTGAAAGAATCATTAATTTGTGTGTGGGCTATTAGGACTAGAAGAGTGATTCCTGGTTGGAGTCCTCTCTTGGACTCATAAAAAGTAGGTTTAAGCTCTCAGAATTGCTTCTCCTTTTAAGCTCCTCTTTTGAGCTCCCCCCTTAATTCATACCCTAAAAGGGGTATTTATTGGCTTTAGGGTCAAGATCTCATCCAAAAGTGGTAGAATCCTCATAGGATTAGAATTTAGTGCCTGGATAGGAATCCCACACTTCTAAAAGATTTTCGTCAGCAAGTCCATATAGACTTATTTAACTAAGTTTGTGTGGACCTAGTCATGGGTTTTCCTACCAGTACATAGGCTTTAGGCTAGATTTTAGGCTAGGTTAGATTTAGTCTATGCAGAAGTGTGCTTTGGCTTATCCATGCGGATTTTGGGCTTTGGGCTCAACTAGTCTAGGATAGCTAAGGTACGGACCTCATAACATCAAGTCTGAGCAAACTTGTGTGGTGTTAGTTCGTGCAGACTTGGTTTCTAGGTTACTTGCCTTATTGCTTGAACCTATCTCTAGTTATCATCATAAGCCAAAAATTGAGGCATCTATAGTTGCCCCCACTTTGGTGTGTGTTGTGAAATGCCAAAGCAACAATGCATATCAAAGTACCTGAGTTAGGAGTACTTACCTAGAAGTATACTTACCTAGCATAAAGCTACATCAAATACGGATGCTTGCCTCTAAATCATTACAAAAGCTTGCTAGACCTGAGTTGTATTTTCCCTTTGAAAAAGAATTCATATTATAAAGAAAATTACACCAAATATGGGTGCCTATTTATCTCAGATGAAGTGAAAATCCAACTATATCAAAACATGTTTTTGCTTTGTTGTTTTCAAATAAGGTTTGAAAGTAAGCTATATCAAATAAGAATGCATGCTTACCTTCAAGTGAAGATGAACTACACTGAATGTAGGTGCCTATTCTCCTCTAAGTGAATTTCAATTTGTTAAAATTGATGAAAACTACACCGAATGCAGGTTCCTATTTGCCTTTAAAGGAATTTTAGTTTGTCAAAGCTGAAGAAAACTACACGGAATGCGAGTGCTTGTTTGCCTCCAGGTGAAGATAAACTACACTGAATATAGGTGCCTATTTGCCTTCAAAGGTAAGTTACATATGGACCGAATTGAATCTAGTGATAAGTTTAAAAGAGTTGATCAAACTGAATCTAGTGATGATTCTAGAGATGCTGACCAAACCGAATATGGTGATAGGTCTAAAGTATGCTGACTGAACCAAATCTAGTGATAGGTCTGAGTATGCTAACTAAACCGAATATGGTGATAGGTCTAAGTAAGCTGACTGAACCGAATTTGGTGTTAAGTCTGAGTAAGCTAACTGAATTGAATCTAGTGATAAGTCTGAGTAAGTTAACCGAATTAAATCTAGTGTTAAATTTGAGTAATCTGACTGAACCAAATTTGGTATTAGGTCTGAGTTGGTTGATCGAACTAAATCTAGTGATAGGTTTTAATAATATGATGTTGTGGACCGAACTGAATCTAATGATAGGCCTTAAGCAATAATTTGAACCATATCTAGTGCTAAGGACATTAATATCGAGCAAGTATGTGTGTGACATTATGTGCACATGTGTAGTGTGTGATGTAAGTGCATGACTAATGCATGAGTTAGAGGCTTAAATGTATTTAGGCATGTGGCTAATACATTTGAGTGTGCATGACTGAATATAGCTAAGAGATATGTGCACTTATGAATTGATATGAATATAATACCTTGGATGGGTAAGTTTTTGCTTAGTTCTTAGACAACTAGAAAGATGAACCTTTTTCTATGATGCATAGAGGAATGTGACTCTATTATGAATGATACATGTGTATGTTATTTGTCCTTTGTGTCTTTAAGTAATGTGACTAATGTCTGATAAGATACTTATGCAAGTAAACCTAATGAGTGGTATGCCTAGAACATATAACCAATGTTGGATGAATGAGCTGATACATGTGTAAATGTATGAATGCATTTGGCAATTAGTGATAGTTTTCTCTTAAATGAATGAATGTATTCTATCTTATCTTGGATGAATGAGCATGAAATCATGAAGGTAGTGGATGAGATGACTTTAATGAATGCAATGTGAATATGCCATAAATAGGTGGATGTGTATCTATTGACTATGTTTTTACTTAGATAAGTATAAGAGAATGAATTTGGTGATGAATGAATGAATGATACATGTGTTAGTTCCTAATCTTTTCTAAATGAAGGAATACAACAAGGTATGCTTTTGATTGAGTGGTGAATGTAGTGATGCATGTGTTTTGCTTATTTTCTCCTAAATGAATGAGGAATCTAAGTGAATGGTGAAGGTATTTAAGATATGACTATGACTTTTGAATGAATGAATCATCACTTATGATTGATGAGTGATGAATACAGATGTATGATAAATGAATGGTGAATGTGTCTTTTCTTGTAATGAATGAATATCCTTTTGTGATGTATGAAGGCAAATGTATGAATAGGCAGAATGGGCCCTTCTCCTAAAATGGATGTATGAATAAGTGTGAGTGAGTAAACCTATTGTTTGTGATGCATGTGTGACAATGTCTCTAAATGTATGAGTCAATGCATGTTTTGTTACTAGAATCATTCTTCTCTTAAACTTATCATAAGAAAAGGTTGGGTTTGAGAAAAAGAGTGAAGTTGTGAAGTTGTAGGCTAGGTTAGGGTAATGAGAATAAGATGTCTCTTAAAGAAAGAAGTCCAGTTATGGTGATGAAAAGGCTAAGGAAAGTAGGTTTAGAGGCAAACAATGGTGAGGCCAAGGATTGGGTGAAAGTTCACTTAGCCATGGAGGGCATTTAAGCATGTGTGGCTAAAGAGTGAATGATTATAATGAATGAGCATGCAAATGTATGCATAGAATGGTACTTTTCTTATTAGTTGGTCTGAAGATTTTCCAACTAAATATTTTCTCTAGACCTTTAATTATTACCTAAACTGCCCTTTGTGGGTTTTTAATCTAGTGAGGTATGCTCTAATTTTTGCCTAGGCTACCCTTTGTGAGTTTTTTTTTTGAATTTAGCTTATCCACCTTCGGTTAAGACTTAGAATGTGATTGTGTTATGCCTGATCAACTAATTTTGGACTTGCACCTTTTAAGATGGCTCAATATGTTTTGGAGCTCTTGCCATGGAAGATGGAGCTTTTCATATCAATAAGTAGATTGTTGTAGGTGCTACCTTCATGCCCTTTAGTGTTTTGAATCTTTGCACTTTTGCTGAATGTTGAATGTCATATTTTTTACCTTTTCAAGTATTGCATTGATGATATCCCTATTATTAGTTAGTCTGAAGATTTTCTGGCTAACTATTTTTTCTCAATTTCCCTAACTTTTTCCTAGGCTCGTGCTTTTGATTGTTCAGCCTAACAAGAATTAAGAAACTCATTTTTTTAAATAAGGGCAACCATAGTTGAAAAGAGAATTTTTAATTGTTTGAGGCTTAAGATGAGGTAAATTTTTCTATTTTAGTAGGCTTTGGAGGTTTGATATTTAGAGCCTTTTAGCCTTTTATTATTTATGTAAGTAAGAAAAGAAAATGCTTGTCTTTTTAGAGTGATTGCCACGAGCTTTTAGGCTTTGAATAAAATAATTAGGCAAAATGAATTTGATGCTTTAATTTTTAGAGCTTGTTAAACTTAGGTCTCTTTTAAGATTCAAGGAAAGAAACATCTATTATGGTTTATTTACCCCCAACTTATTATTTTTCTTTTTATCTTATATCTCATATTCAAGGATATTTCTCATGCCTTACAAGGAAAGATAAAGTTTTGAGCTTTAAAATTGTGCGTAATAATGGTGAGCCATTCTTAGAAAAATCATCAACTATTTATGGTACCTATGGATTAAGCTGATCATGTTTCTTCCTTTCTTTTATTTTTTTTGAAATCTCTCAGCTCACTTTTAAGAGTATCATGCTATGCAATTAATAAGGTGAACAAATATGCTCATGAAAAGCCAAAATAATGCTTTATTGAACCTTAATTGTTCCAACATAATGGAAATAAATAATTAGAAAAGAAAACACAAGCAATCTATCCTATCTTTATCAGATTCTTCAATATCTTTGATTACTCGGATCTTGTAATTGGTTAATAGTTGGCCCATGAGGCAGTAGACTGAAAGTCAGAAAGAGGGAACCTTGCTTTTCAAAGATTTTAGGGGATGACAGTGAGGTATAGTGATGGGTGATTTTTAGGATAAGGTATATAGTTAATGAGGTCTTAGATGGCTCAATGAAAGGCTTTGCAGTTGTCAGTTAAGTGGCTAATTTTTTGGTGATAAGCATAGTATAGGTCATGGCAATGGTTAGGTAGAAGTGGTGAGGAATGGTGTTTGAGTATTAAGGGTTAAAAGAGGTTTTCTTCTTTCAATACCTTAAACATTATGGACAAGGGCTTATTCAAATGAGTGAATCTATAAGAAATCTTTCTTGGCTTAGTTGCTTGGTCATTGCTTACCCCTGTTGTCAAATTTATGCTTGTCGGGTTCCTTAGAGCACCTTGTTGTTGGACTTCAAACCTCTCTCACATCTTTTCTTCCATGAGTGCTATCATTCTCTATTTTAATACTGCCATCACTTTGTTCATCATATCTTTAGTTACAAATTGACTTTTTCCTTTGGTTTCAGGTCTGGTTGCCATTTTTGTGGTAAAGAGTGTTAAAAGAAGAAAAGGGTTAAGTCTTTTCCTTTGAAGAGCCTAAGTGAAGGATGATCCTTATGGTTAGTGTGATATATGGTTAATGTGATATGATGCATGTTTCAAACATTTATGATGCTATGTTATGCTTAACTTGTATGGATGATTATAAGATTGAAGGTTAGTGATGCACATGAAATGTACATTATGTGTTTAGACATAATATGACTACAAAATGCATGTGGACATGTGATGGATGTGTGTCACATCTATACTAGGTAAGATGGTACAAGGTGAATGAAATCTATATGATGCTAAGGGTATACATGGGATTTAATGTTTATGATTCAAATGCATGTGATATATACATGACATGCCTAGACATAATAAGGATATGTGATGGATGCATGTTACACTTATATTGGGTAAGATGATATAAGGTGAATGAAGTCTACATGATAGATGATATGTTTTTATGTATGGTATGCCAAATATGAATGCATAGGTATATGGGTGAGGTTTGTATATTATTCTTGTTAATGTGATACAAGGTGGATGGTTAATGCATGTGTGGATAAATAATGCATGACTAAGCCTAAACATTATGCGTAAAGTTATGGGATAGTGTTGTACACATATATAAAATGGTTTATGATGTAAGACACATGTTAGTACATGTACAACTTATGCAAATAGTATAACATGTGTATGAGGGCATATATAACATGTGAAGGGTCACGATGCATGAATGATTACATAATGGATATGTACATTGTTCATGGATGAGCAAAGTTTCACATGTTATACCTACACTAGGTGATGGATGAGCATATATGTGGATAATTTTATGGCAAATGATGCATGCTCGTGATGGTTAGGGACTACACCTAAGATGCTGGGCACATTTAGGAGAACTTATACTATATGCAAACACATGTTAGGGCACTTTATACGGTACAAAAAAGGATACATATGATTGTAAGTATATGTGATAAAGATACATGTAAAGGTGCATGCATAATTTTAAATACATATAGGGATATATGCGTGCTCTTGGGCATATAAAGAAGATGCTTGTAAAGATGTATGCACGGTTTTATATGGATACATATAAAGATGTATAAGTGGTTCTAGACATGCAAGATACATATGAAGGTTTATGTTATGTGAATGGTTGTGAGGTACATGTTATAATGCTTATGCAAGAAGCTATGAGAATATAAGATATATATGTGAGGTGTATATTCCTTATATGTTGTGATGTGTATGTTATATATGCTTACATGGATAGTTAATGTATGAGTAAGATCAAAATGTCCTAGTATGGGGGTGATCTTAAGGAATAACATATGCTAGTATGAGATGTACCTATATGAAGTGTGTTTACAATATATGTGATCTAGGATTTTACATGGATTAGTGATGCATGCCTGCCTAAGTAGTATGGATGGAAGCATGAAATCATAGTGTCTAGTAGATTTATGTATGATGTGGGATTATGCCAAGTGTGTACATGTGATGCAAACTTTCTTTGTGGATATGACTGAGGTTTGCATGCCTATTCTAGTGTATAGGAATGGGTGAAGTTATGTGCCTATATGTGGTGATGCAAGATGTATTTTATGTTACTACATGTTTTAAGCAATGTGATGCTATGTAAGATGCAACTAAGGCTAAGGAAAAATGTAGATTGATATAGATGTGGTTTCCATATTAGATGAATAAATGTGACACCTAAACTAGGTAAGATGGTGGATTAGAATGGTTCTAGTGATGATGTGACAAGCACATATATGGATGGTTTTATCCATATGCTAAATGATGCATGCTTTAAAATGGTAAGGTGCTTATGCATATGCCATGTTTGGGGGATGATACAACTTGTGACATGGTTTGTGAGCTATGCCTTGATACTTAAGAGGACTAATACTATATGTGACATATGTTAGTGTACAAGATAAGACACATGTATATAAAGATACATCATGTGAAGATACATGTAAAAGATGCATGTATATATAAGGATACATATAAAGATGCATGGGAGATCTTAGGCATATGAAGATCGAGACATTTTTTAAAGATATAAACATGGCTTTTAGATGTTCATGATACATGTGAATATACATTTTTACAAGATGCATAAAGCTATATGATGATACATGATATGCTCATTCTTTATGGTCATATAGATATATTGTGTACTTATATGGATAGTTAATGTATGGGTTAGGTTACAGGAGATGAGCCTAAACCTATATGAAATGCATGTGAATTAGGACATTGCATGTATATAATAAAAACTCATGAGATACTCATGGTACATTTATACAAGTAGGTGTATTATAATGTTATGTGTGTGTATACAAAAAGGATACATGTTAGATGTATAAGGACAAACACAAGTAATAAGCCTTCCAACCTTATTACTCCCACACATATGGTCTTAGTCATTCATCCTAGGTATGGTTACCTAAGCATCATCAGGGGATATATAGGTTCAAATATGAGTTTAATTAGGCCCAATAACCTCTCGTATTTAAGGCACATGCAAGAGTAATGGCCCATAATATTTAAGTCTTGTTTGAGGTGAAATTAGGCTGGACCTTTTTCAGATGAAAGGCACAATGGGCTTGGCCCCACTTCAAATAAGATTAAATGCGATAGGCCCACATAACAATCACAATGTAATCACAAACTCTTAGGGTCATACAACCTAGGGGAAGTTTGCTAGGCTTAACTATATGGGCTCATGGTTTGGTAAAAAAGGTTGATGGCTCCCACAAGCGAAGATCTATCCTAATAGGTCTTTTTGATCAAGTATAATATTAATCGATTAGTTCATCTTTCATATACCTAAAGGCACGAGGCTTGTGAGTGTTGGATATGCTAGCACTTCTCCATTCTTGAATAAAAAATGGAGTCATAGTTCATAACACCATCTGGGGTAAAAGGCACATAGTTTATATATGATGCAATGCATAAGATTAATAAAAATTAGAATATTAGATGGCATATTATTTGGTCACTTTTAGATTTAAATTCTCAGTCCCAAATGGAGTCACCATTATAGATAAATATGAGAGTGGTTTTATGCTTAGGAGTTGCGACTTTGCCACTACACTAGGATCTTTGATCTTCAGTACTAGAAAGGTTCAGAATTAGATCTTATTTATGCCTTAATAATATGCCTTCCATTATATTCTAACGTTTATCAAGCCTATATCAAGCAAGCGTGCATTATATTTAAAGCAGTTATGTCACATTTTCATGTACAAAAAGTAAATTATGGTATTTAAAGCATACAACAATTATGATAGTATATTGTACATTCAGAAATTGAGTCATTCATTAATTGGGATTAACTTGACAACTACCTATAATTCTATAGGAATTAGCAATAATTACCCAATTCCAATCTCTAGGAGATTGGCTTTTATTAAAATACATTTTTATATGACTTTTGATTAGAGAAAACTCTAAACCATTTTGTTAAGAAAACACCAATTAATTAGATAGAAAATCACTTGATGTGATATTAGGCTTTAGGCATGTAAAATGAGTTATTAAACTACCTATTACAACCCAAAATGAGCAAAGGATATAATAGGTACAAAACTAAAGGAAATAAAACATAGCACTTAATTGGTCCCATCTATACAATGCTAAGTTGATGCAGACTCTGTGTAGCTCTAGCAAGTGTTCATGCGGACTACTACTTGTAAGGGTTATTATGTCCGTTCGGACTTCCACTCCAATGATAAAGTTACTTGCATACAACTCAAAGGATGGGTTAGAAACAACATATAATGGTTCATGAGGGCCTAATAATGCAATGTTATTATCTTGTATAACACAAATGTGAATGGTCATGGTACATAACTAAAAGATGGTTATCATTAAAGGAATAATGAATTAATAATGCAAAGTAAAACATGATGATAAGAAATACAAATACTTGTGAAAACTAGAATTCAAAGTAAATGTCTACGCAGACTATATTCCTTGTAAAAGGGAGTTCGTGCTGATTACATAATTGGGTGAACATGTATAACACATATATATCTGTACAGACTACGTTCCTCATGAGAGGGAGTCTATGTAGACTACGTTCCTTATGAGAGGGAGTCTGTGTAGACTACGTTCCTTATAAGAGGGAGTTTGTGAAGACTTTAAGATGAAATGAATAAAATTAAAATAGGATCATCCGTATAGACTATGTTCCTTGTGAGCGGGAGTCCGTGTGGACTTAAAGAAAGAATAAATAAGAATAAAACTAGATCATTTTTACAAACTATGTTCCTCATAAGAGAGAGTCTATGTAGACTTATAGATAGAATAAATAAGAGTAAAATAAGATCAACCATACGGACTATGTTCCTCATGAGAGGGAGTCTATACGGACATACAACAGTTCCAACATGCCAACAAGAGGTATATTAAGGAATGGGATAATCATACAACATGATACCATCATACAATTATGCCAATATATTAAACATAATACATTAGAACATGATACATAAGATAAATAGGACACTATTATTAAACATAAGTCTATACAGACAACAGATCGGGTGTACACTAATATAATAAGTTCGTGCAGATGTTAACATGCTTAGAGATAGGTCTTTGTGATTAGGATGAATAATAACAAAATAATTATAACATAAAAAAAGTTAATTGTTCAACATGAAACAACTTAAAATGATAACCTAGTCCTGTGATCAAAGTGGGGATTATATAGAATCACCTCACTTATGATCAATCCTTACAGATCATAGGTCCATGAAAATAGTAAGAATACATAGTAGGAGGTCTTAGATCTTACCTTTGTAAGTTGACTTCAAGTAACAACACAAAATATAGGGTTTAAGAAGAATCAATAATTTTGAGTATGGGCTAATAGGACTAGTAGAGCGATTCCTGGTTAAAGTTCTCTCCTGAACTCTCGGACAATGGGTTTTGGCTCTTAGAATTGCCTCCTCCCTTTTCCTCCTTCTAGGAAGGGTATTTATAGGCTTGGGGTGATAGGCCTCTTATCCAAAAGTGATAGAATCTTTCTAGGATTGGGAGACTAAGTCTAAATAGGAAGTTTTCACTTTTAGAAGCTTTTACATTGGCATGTCTATACAGATTTGAACAACTTAGCCTATGTAACTTAGGTTGTAGGTTTTTCGACCAATCCATAAGCTTTTGGCCAGGTCTTGGGCTAGGTTAGTTTTAGTTAGTGCAAACATGGGCTTTGGCTTGTCTGTGTAGATTTTAGGCTTTAGGCTCAATTGGTCTAGGTTGGCTATGGTGCAGACCTTATAGCATTAAGTTCGGGTGGACTTATGCCACGTTAGTCTGTGCAGACCTAGTTTCCAGGTTGCTTGCCTTGTTGCTTGAGCATGTCTCTAGTTATCATCATAGGCTAAAAGTGAGGTGTTTACACCCTTTCCATCAACCTATTTCACCACTAACAATCACTAAGAATAACCCCAAAATTTTGAGAGTATGAGCAAAGACTCTAAAGTAGGATTCACTTTGCTAGTCCTAAATCCTCACTAAAATAATTATCCTTCCAAAACCCAACATTTGTGTTATTGCTTGAAGCTTATTTATGAGGTAAGATTTGAGGCTTTCATTATTGTCATTCATTTGTACATTTTAATTTTGTAATTTTGATTATGTAAACCAATGATCTCCTATGATTAAACATATGTGAGGTGATTCTATTGTGATCCCCACATCATTTATATGAGTATGTTAATGTTTTAAACTATTTTGTTAGCATTTGGCTATCCATTAAAATAATGTAACCATTTTAGAATTGACATTCTAATCGCATGAACTTATTTTAACATATGATAAGGTTTGCACAAACTTAATATTTAAATGTATGCATGATCTGACATCTATACAGACTATTATTCAATAATAGTTTTCTGTTTACTTTGTATACAATGTTTTAATGTATTCCGCTTACCATGTTGACATGCTTGTATGCTATTTTCATGTTGTATGACTATTCTATTCCTTAATAGGCATATTATTGATATTATAGAATTAATATGTGGCCTACATGGATTCCCTTTCATGAAAAGTGTAGTTCAAATAGATATATATTTTAGGCATGTTTATTCTGTTTGTAAATTTACATGGACTCCCTTTCATAAGGAATGTAGCCTGCATAGACACATGTTGAATTCCAGTTCTTGTAAATATCAGTATTTATCTTTATGTCTTTTTTTTGCATGGTTAGTCTACCATTCTCTCATTTATAACTGTTATTAGAGCATGTACCAGGATCATTCATATTTGCATGAAGATTAATTATACATGTTGTTATCATTCTGTCTAGTATTGTTCTTAAGTCCTTATAGACCATTATTTTTGTTACTAATCTCATTCCTTGAGTTATGTAAGATTGACCATTCTTGTTGGATATGAGGCTTGAACGGACATATTAGCCATGATTATAGTTCACACGGACATAGACCAAAGCTATAATGAGTCTGTATGAACTTGATGATGTAGAGATGAGATTAAATAGCTTGTTCTTTGTTTGTTTATTTAGTTTTGTACCACTTATTGCTTTTGTTTATTTTAGCTTGTAATAAGTAGTTTAATAACTTATTTTACATGCCAAAAAGTCTAACCTCACACCAAATGACTTTTCTACATAATTAATCAATGTTTTCTTAATAAAATGGTTTTGATTTTTCCTTACTAAAATCACATGAAAAATGCATTTTAATAAATGCCAATCTCCTAGAGATGGGAGTTGGGCAATTATCACCAGTTCTTATGGAATTATGGGTAGTTGTCAGGTCAAATAACAACTAATGAATGACCCAACTTTTGGATTTCAATAAACACTTATACTTGTTGTATATTCTAAATACTGTAATTTATTTCCTCTAAGTGAAAAGGTGACATGTATGCTTTAATTAAAATGCTTGCTTGCATGATATATGATTGATAAATGGCAGAATATAAAGGAAGGTATATTATTGGGGCACCAATAAGATCTAATTCTGAAACCTTTCTAGGCAAAAGATTAGTGGTTTTGGTGTAGAGCTTGGTGGTAACTCCAAACACTAACCGCCTTATCCTTAGTAACATCTTTTAAATCTACAGTAGGTTTTAGCAAATACTTGTAAGGAAATTCAGAGCCACGACAAATAAAAGGGTAAAAAGACACAAAAGGGATTAGCTTTCAACTGGATATTAAAACTACCAAGAAGAAGAGAGATAAGTGAAAGATTACTTTGTCAAAAAAGGTAGCACCAAGTATGATAGAACCCCTAAACCAGCTACAATAAAGGGCAAGTGCAAGCAAAGATTTGAGATTTTCACTGATGTTGTTGACTAGAAATCTGAAGATTTCAAGCATGTTAAGCAATGGGGAAAAAGATCTTTCTAGTGTTTAAGGAAGTTGTTGCTGAAGACATCTATCCCATTGTAATCAAGAATGTGTTTGATATAGGTTCTATAGAGTCTAATTATTTTTTATGATGAACTCTATTTATCTGATCTTTTTGCTATCAAAAATCTTTTTAGTAATAAAGTGAACAATGAATTTGCTAATTAGTGTGGTATTTATCCTAATGGTAGTATGTATTTTGGTGATAATTACATGAGCATTTTTTTACATTAATTACATCAAAACCAACCAATTTATCTTGGCACAAATGAACAACCTAAATATATATTAATTACCTATGATACTACTACCAAAGAAAGGTAACATTTAAGAGATTACTTAACAAATATGAAAAGATATTTGCTTAGATCTATAATGACGTGTCGATAATTGATCGAGAAGTAGTTGAACATGTTACTCCAACATATGACAATGTGCCAATCATACACCTAAAATTAAGAAGGATGAAACTAGAATAGGTCGAACTAGAAGTCAAATTCATAAAAGAAACCATATATCACACTTGGTTTGTCAACATAATTTAAGTTTTGAAAAAGATGGGAGAATAAGAATGCGTGTTTTTTATTGGGACTTGAATAAGGCTTGTCCAAAAGGTGATTTCCTTTTGCCTTATATAGATGTATTAGTATACAATGTAGCAATGGTAGTATGTATTCTTTTGTTGATGTATTTTTTAGTTATAACCAGATCCTTATGAAGATCATTGACAAATGCAAGATAGCTTTTGTCATTGAATGAGGGACATACTGCTACAAAGTCATGCCTTTTGGCTTAAAGAATATAGGAGTAACATACTAAAGAATGGCAGTAAGCTTTTCCATGGTATAATGTATAAAGAAGTTAAAGTCTATATGTTGATATAATGGTGAAGTCTGTCGATAGAGAAAGGCACTTTAAAGCCTTAGAAAAATTCTTTCAACGGCTAAACAAATTCAACATGAGACTTAATCTAAAGAAATGCGTATTTAGAGTTACTTCTAGCAAACTACTTGGATTTGTTGTTAGTAGGAATGAAATTAAGGTAGACTGAGATGAAGTCAATGCCATAATGAAAATGCCAGCCCCTAAAATAGAAAAAGAAGTTTAGGGATTCTTAGGAAAAATGTAGTACATTAGCAAATTCATAATAAAGCTCACATCCATTTGTGAACCAAACTCCAAACTCCTAAGAAAGAATCAACTGTGTGAAATATTCTCTTTCGTTCCTTATTTAGAATTTATCTAGGCTAAGCAAAAGAGAAGAGGCATTAGTTGAGTTTAATAACTTTGGATGATAAATCATATAAATTTTTTTATTAGCCACATTATAGGTGTTAACCACCTTTATTTGTATAGTCTCATCAAGGTTAAGTAGGAATGTGGAAAAAGAACTTTCTTAAATGATGATTGTCAGAAGGCAATCAATGCCATTTAAATAATACTTATCCAATCCATAAGTTCTCTAACCTTTTAAACTTAGAAGTGTGCTGATTCTTTATCTTGCCATCAAAAAAGTATCTATAGGAGCCATGATCACACAGGCTAATGAATTTAGAGTTGAATATGCTGTTATCACTTAAGCAAAAAGTTACTTCCTTATTAGCAAAAGTATGTTGAAGTTCAAAAAATTGGCTTATGAGTAATTTGGGTTTCCAAAATGTTGCGACATTATTTCCAATTGTATAAAGTTGAAGTAACAGTAAAGCAAGATCTGTTACACTACCTTCAAACCATGCCTTCCCTAATTGGAAAGATGGGAAAATGGATATTTCTATTATAAGAGTTTGACATTTCCAACATCACTAGGAAAAATATCAAAGGCAGAGCAGTTGCAAATTTTTGAGCCTAACAAATAGTTTATAGTGATGATGTCAAATTCAAATTCCTTAATGAAAACTTAAGGGAGATTTTCTAGGAGGGATGGAAGTTGTACTTTGATAGAGCTATTAACTAAAAAGGAGCACTATAGATGCTTAGATTTTGGGCCTATGATGATAGCCAGAGATAGGCTTAAGCAATAAGGTAAGGAACCTAAACCACTATTTGTATAGACCATTACGGTGCAAGTATGCACAAACTTGATGCCACAAGGTCCATACTGATTAAAAAAGACATAGCTTAAAACAAAAGAGCTCACGACCCTTGGTCTACCATGACAAACCAAATCCTATGTCTATATGGACTAGCATAGAATTGACTGAGAGGAACAAGGCCTACAGCCCACCAGGGTAAACTAGAGCCTAAGTTTACACAGACCTAGCTTTCCTAAACCATGGTTCACACGTACCTACTGTCGAAAAGCTTTTAAAAACTTAATCTTCCTATTTAAACTCCTACTATTAATCCTACTGGAACTCCCTCTTTTTTGGATGGGAGAACTGCCCACTAAACTTATAAAATACCCTATCTAAGGTGAAATTTAAGGGAGATGAAATAAAGAATTCAAACTTGCAATTCTAAGAGTCTAAGGCATTAAGTCTGAAGTAGGATTTTCTCCACTAGTTCTAAGCCTACACTCAAATAATATGTCTTTCTAAAACCTAACCATTTTCTTGTTGCTTGGTACTAATTACAAGGTAAGATCTGAAGCCTATCTCCTACTTCAACTTCATTCATCATATTTTGTGTCATTTCTATAATCGAGGATCTCCCGAGATTAATTGACATGTGAGGTGGTTCGATGTAATCCACGTATCGATTATAGGAGTAGGTTAATGTTTTAAGCTATTTTTATTGCATTTAATTATTCATTAAAAGAATGCAATCATTTTGGAATTAATGCTTAAATCACAGAAATTTATCTTAATGCATGATAAGGTTTGCACGTACCTATTATTTAAATGTGTGCATGGTGTAAGGTTTGTATAGATCATTGTTCAATAACAGTCTTATGTTTACCTTATGTGCTCAATTTTGATATGTTCTAACATATGATATAGATCTATATTTATGTCTTTATAATGTTGTATAATCATTCTGCTTCCTAATATACATGCTATTGATATTCTAAAATTAATGTGTAGTTAGCATAGACTTCCTTTCATGAGGAATATAGTTTGTGAGGACATGTACTTTAAAAATATGTGTTTCATGTGAGGTTCACATAGACTCCCTTTCACAAAGAGTGTAGTTCATGCATATATATGTTTAAAAGGATATGTATTTTATGTGTAGTCTGCATGAAATGCCCTTTACAAAGAGTGTAGTCTGTATAGATATATGTTTTAAAGATATGTGTTTCATATGTGGTCTGCATAGACTCTCATTCATGATGAGTGTAGTTTGCATAGATATGTGTTTTATGCATGTGTATTCTACCTCTCAGTCTACATAAACTCCCTTTTACAAGGAATATAGTCCATACTAACACCTATTTTGATATATAGTTCTCATAAATATTGTGATGAATTTATGTTCTCCTTTACATGGTTATTTTGACATCCTTTTAGTTATGATAGTTATGTAATCATATTCCATGACCATTTATATCTACACATAAACTTATTACACATGTTGTTATGATTCTGTTCAGTATTATTAGAACCTCTATTTGCATTACTAATCTCTTTCCTTTGAGTTGTGTAAGATTGACCACATATAATGGATATGAGGTCCATATAAACATAAACCGAGGGCCGTATTAGTCTACATAAAGATATGAGCAATAGTGTATTCTTTATTTGTTTATTTGGTTTTGTACCTTTTTAATTTTTTTCTTATTTTTGGGTTTTAATAGGTAGTTTAACAACTTTTTTACACGTAAAAAGCCTAACCTCACATAAATGATTTTCTCTCTAATTAATTGGTGTTTTCTTAACAAAACGGGTTTGGGTTTTTCTTAATAAAAGTCACATGAAAAATGTATTTTAACAAAGGCCAATCTCTTAGAGATAGGAGTTAGCCAATTACTACCAATTCCTATAGAATTATAGGTAGTTGTCAGGTTAAACAACAACTAATAAATGACCCGATTTGTAGATGTTCATATTACACTTATGCTTATTATATATTTTGAATATTACAATTTATCTTTTTTTTTTTTGTGAAAAAGTGACATATATGCTTTCAAATATAATGCTTACTTATCTGATATGGGATTGATAAACGTTTAAATATAAAGGAAGGTATATTATTGGGGCATAAATAAGATTTGATTCTAAATCCTTTCTGGAAAAAAGATTAGTGGACAAGGTGTAGAGCTAAGTGGTGACTCAAAACACTAACCGCCTCATCCTTAGTAAAAAAAACAAAAATCTACAGTGGCTATTCCATTAGGGACTAAGAATTGAATTCAAAAGTGCCTAAATAATTTGACTTTTAGTATTCTAATTTTTATCAGTCCCATGCATTTCATGATATATAAACTATGTCCCTTTTTACCTTAGATGGTGTTGTAAACCATGAACCCATTTTTCATTCAAGAATAGGGAATCGCTAGCATATCCATCACTCACAAGCCTTGTACCTTTGGTATATGAAATAGTGAACTGACCAGTAGCTATTATCCTTGATTGGAAAGATCCATTAGGAGGGACCCCAACTTGTGGGAACCATAAAGCCTATATAGTTAAGCTTAATAACTTCCCCTAGTTTGTATGACCTTAAGTGTTTACGCTTGCATTATGATTGGTATATGGGCCTATTACATGTAACCTCATTTGAAGTAGGGCCAAGCCCATTATGCCTTTTATCTGGAATGGGTACAACCAAATTTCACCTTAAATTAGACTTAAATGTTATACACTATTATCTTTACATGCACTTTAAATATGAGAGGTCATTGGGCCTAATTAGGTACATAATCAAACCTGGGTGTCCCCTATTGATGCTTAGATAAGTCCACTTAGGAAGAATTGCTTAACCATATGTGTGGGAGTAATAAGGTTGGAAGGCTTCTTACTTGTGTTTGTCCTTGTACACCCTAAAACATATCCTTTTGTTTTTTTATGTACACATGCATAACATTGTAAATCAACATTGCACCTATGAACTTTGTATCTTCCTTGTTTTATAGAAGCTTATGCCTTGTATAAATGTACCATATGAGTTTTTATATTCCATGTAAGCATCCATGTAACACCCCAGGTTGGATACATTGCTTAGGTACATCTTATACTTAGTACATGTTATTTCTTAAGATTATCCCCATATTAGAATCTTGTAACCTCACCCATATCTTAACTATCCATATAGGCATACATAACATAGACATCATACATAGCATCTAAGGAATAGGCACCTTGCATATATATCTTATACCCCCATAGCTTTATGCATATACATATAACATATACCTCACAACCATTCACATAACATATACCTTTACATATATCTTACATATCTAGAATCGTGCATACATCTTTACATGTATTTACATAGATCCATGCATACATCTTTACAAGTATCTTTATTTGTATCTCCATATGTATCTTTATATGAATCATATACATTTAGAATCATGTATGCACCTTTATCTTCATATGTATTTACAAATAGACTATCTATCTTCATATATATCTCTATACATGTACCTTTATCTTGTATAAGAAACCCCATAAATACACTAACATATGTTGCATATAATATAAGTTCTTCTGAACATGCTCGGCATTTTAGGCTTAGTCCTTAACTATCACAAGTAGGCATCATTTATCATGAAGCCATCCATACACACGCTCACTATTAGGACTATCCTAACTTATCACCTAGTGTAGTTATAATATGCAAAACATGAAATATGCCTTGTATCATACATTATCTTATATATAGGCATGTAACTTCATACATTTCTACATAGGCATAACTTACATGCAAACCTCATCCATGTCCACATATTTAAAGGATAAAAATTGCATCACATACACACACTTGGCATTATCCTACATCATTTATAGCATACATTGCATGTCATTCATACACACTCATACATCATAATGCATGACCCATTCATTATGTCACATAATAACCCAGCATAGGGAATAACCATTTGTATACATCTATTGTAAGTCATCCTTTACTCAAACTCCTCAAAAGGAAAAGACTTAGTCCTGTACTCTTTTAAATGCCTTTTACCACTAAAATGGCAACTAACCCTAAGACCAAAAGCAAAAATCAATTTGTGACTATAGGAATAATGAATGAGGCAATGATAGTGATAGAATAACGGATAATTATGTTCATAGAGGAAAAGATTCAAGAAAAGATTAGATAGATGACCCAATAACTTTTCTAGAATGGACGACCCAATAATAAGGCACTTTGAAAATTCCAACAATCTAAAAGATAAACAACAATCAAGAAACCAAGCCCAGCTACCTGCCATGCAAGTTCACTAGGTTAAACAAACCCTTATCCATAATGTTCAAAGATTTAAGAGAGAAAAAACTTTTTTAACCATTGACACCCAAACCTTACCCACAAACATTTCTACCAAAATATCACCATGATTTATACTATGCATATCATTAAAGAATTGGTCATCTCACTAACAAATACATGACTCTTTACCATGCCATTGAAGACCTCATTGATCAGGACAAAATACCTAATCTTGGAAATGCACCTAATGGCTAGTCTCAAGATTACATAATCATTCCTTAACCCTTCAAAGGACAAAGATCTCTATTCTTGACTTTTGATTTACCACTAAGACCTAATGATGTCTAACCATGAGAGTTCACTAATTAAAGATGTATAAGACCTCAATAAGGATTAAGTTAGGAAGCCTTTTTGATTAGTTTCTTTTCTACTCTATTCAAATAATTATTATTTTTAATAAAATATTATTTTGATTTTTCATGAGCATCTTTGTTTACCTCATTCATTGCATAACATGGTACTCTTGAAAGTGAGTTGAGAGACTTAAAAAAAAAGAAAAAAAGGGGAAATAAACATGATTAGCTTAGTCCACATGTATCTCAAATAGTTTATCATTCTTCTAAGAATGGCTTACCATTATTGCATGCAATTCCAAAGCTAAAGACTTGATATTTCCTTGTGAGGCATGAGAAATATCTCTGAACATGAGATGAGAGATAAAAAGAAAATAATAAACTAGGGGTAACTAAACCCAAATGAATTCTTTTCTTTAATCTTGAGAGAGGTTTAAGTTCACCAGGCTCTAAAAGATTAAAGCATCAAATTCATGTTTCCAAAAAGAGTTCTATCAAATTAGTTTCTTCAAAACCTAAGAACCATTCTAAACATAAAATATTTTTCCGTTCTTGCTCATATGAAAATCCAAAGGTCAGAAGGCTCTAAATGTCAAGACTCCCAAAGCCTATAAAAATAGAAAGCTTTATCTTAAGCCTCAAACCATTGAGCATTCTCTTTTTAACTATGGTTGCCTTTATTTAAAAAAAAGAAAAAAAAGAGTTTTCTAATTCTCGCTAGGCTGATTAATAAAAAAAATGAGCCCAGGCAAAAGTTGGAGAAATTGAG
>CANXYI011081340.1:0-10046 GCA_948208565.1 Hura crepitans
TTCCCTGATGAGCTACCAAGCTTACCACCTCAGAGGGAACTAGATTTTAAAGTTGAGGTATATCCTAGCATAACTCTAATATCTATTACTCCTTATAGAATGGCACCTGTCGAGTTAAAAGAATTAAAGCTATAGTTGTAAGAGCTATTAGATAAGGGTTTTATCTGACCTAGCGTATCTCCTTGGGGAGCACTTATTCTATTTGTAAAGAAGAAAGATGGGTTGCTCAACTTATGTATTGATGATAAAATGTTGAATAGAATAGCTATGAAGAATAAGTATCTATTACCCAAGATAGATGACCTCTTTGATCTTTGAGAGGGGCAAGTGTATTTTCTAAGATTGATATGAGATCTGGATACCATTAGTTAAGGATTAAGGAGCCTAATATTCCCTAAACTACCTTCAGAACCTGATATGGGCATTATGCATTTTTGGTGATGCTATTTAGGCTTACCAATGCCCCAGCATCTTTCATGGATCTCATGAATAGAGTTTTCCAACCTTATCTAAATCTATTCATGGTAGTGCTCATAGATGATATCTTAGTATACTCTAGCAGCCAAGAAGAGCATGAGCAGTATCTCAGGGTTGTGTTACAGACCCTAAGAGAGAGATAATTATATAGCAAGCTCAGTAAATATGAGTTTTGGTTGACTAAAGTTGCTTTTTTAGGCCACATAGTTTTAGTAGAGGGAATTAGAGTTAATCCTAGTAAAATAAAGGCAGTGCTTAAATAGGAACCATCTAGGAATGTAACTGAGGTGAGAAGTTTTTTGGGTTTAGCTAGGTATTACAGGAGATTTGTAAAAGGTTCTCCATCATTTCCACTCCTTTAACCAGATTGATTACAAAGAATTTGAGATTTGAGTGGGATGATAAGTGTCAAACCAATTTTGAGTAATTAAAAAAGATGCTAACAAAAGCTTCTATCTTGATTCAACCTGAATAGGGTAAGAACTTTAGAGTGTATAGTGATGTTTCACTAAATGGCTTGGGATGTGTATTGATGTAGGGGGGAAAAGTAGTAGCTTATGCTTCAAGAAAGTTGAAGCCACAAAAAAGGAATTATCCTACTCATTACTTAGAGCTAGCTGCTGTTGTGTTTGCTTGGAACATAAGGATGCACTATCTGTATGGAGAGAAATGCTACATATATACAGATCATAAGAGTTTGAAATACCTCCTTACTTTGAAGGAACTAAACTTGAGACAGAGAAGATTATTAAAGCTGATCAAGGATTATGATTGCCTGATTGATTAACACCTTGGGAAAGCTAATATGGTGGTAAATGCTTTGAGCAGGAAATTTATGATGGCTCTAAAAGCTATGAATGTTAGTCTATAAAACACTTCAAAAGATGTTGTGTTGGCTGAGTTGTAGGTAAAGCTAGATTTTAGATAGTAGATTAAATAAAGTCAGACAAAAGATGAACAACTGGTTCAGATGACAAGCAAAGCTAAAGAGGGAAAGTCTATAAGGTTTGAGTTGATAGAAGATGGGTATCTATATTATCAAAACAAGTTATGTGTACCTAGTACAGATAACTTAAGGTTATAGACACTTAGAGAGGCAAATGAGGCTCCTTATTCCATACATCCTAAGAGCATAAAAATGTATTTAGACCTAAAATGTCATTATTGGTGGTATGGTATGAAAAGAGATAAGGCATAATATGTTGTTAAGTGTTTGACATGCCAGCAAGTGAAAGCTAAGAATTAGGTTCCTTCTAGATTGTTGCATCCTATAGCTATACCAGGGTGGAAGCGGGAAAAGGTGACCATGGATTTTATGGTGGGTTTACCTTTGACCAGAGGTAAATGTGATGGTACATGGGTAATTATTGACAGATTGACAAAGATAGCTTATTTTATCCCAATTAGGATGGATTATTCCTTAGAAAGGCTTGTTAGACTATATGTTGTTGAGATAATCAGGTTATATGGTATGCTAGTGACTATTATTTCTTACAGGGAACCTCATTTTACTTTTAAATTTTGGAAGAAACTATAAGCAGCCTTAGGCACTAGACTGGCCTATAGCATAGCTTTTCATCCTTAGACTGATGGACAATTAAAGAGGGTGATACAGAGAGTTAAAGATATGTTACAAGGATGTGCTATTAAGCTTAAAGGTAACTGGGATCAATACTTGTCCTTGGAAGAGTTTGCGTATAATAACAGTTGCGAAGCTAGCTTAAGGATGGCCCTATATGAGGCATGGTATGGTAGACGATGCAAAATTCCATTGTGTTGGAGTGAAGTTAGGGAGAGAAAAATTTCTAGTGTATATTTAATCTGAGGTGCTAAAGAAAAAGTGAAGTTAGTTAGAGAAAGGCTGAAGGTAGCTGTGGATAGATGAAAATCATATGCTGGTTTGAAGTGAAGAGATATAGAGTACACAATTAGGGAAAAAGTGTTCTTAAAGGTTTCTCCATGGAGAAAGGTGCTGAGGTTTAAGAAAAAGGGCAAACTGAGGCCCAAGTTCATAGGACCTTATAAGATTACAAAGTGGGTCTGACCTCTAGCTAACAGGCTGGCACTACCACATGAGCTACAGTAGATACATGATATTTTTTATATTTCTATGATTAGGAGGTATAGATTAGATCCATCACATGTGATTCCGATGGCAGATATTAAGGTATAACTAGATCTAAGTTTTAAGGAGCTACTGGTATAGATTTTGGCTCATGAAAGGAAGCAGTTGAAGAATAAGTCCATACCACTAGTTAAAGTGTTATACAGATACCATAATATAAAAGAAGCTACCTAGGAGCTAGAAGAGTAGATGAAAGCTCAGTATCCCTATTTATTTGCTCTAGGTAATTTTAAGGATGAAATTTTTTTAAGAGGGGAAGAAATGTAACGCACATGTTTTAAGGCTCTATGAATAGTGCAACTAGGTTTGAGAAGTGTGCCCGAGGTGACAAGTCACTTCCATATAAATCAAGTTAGTGACACTAGTTATGAGACTTTGAAGGGCTTTAATTTGTTGAAAATGGTAAATTTTAAAAATTTAGCAGAACCAATAATTCATTTCGGACTATAAGATACCCTTTTGAGCAATAAAAATTTTACGAGCTGAGAATAACTCGGGATATACTTGGACGGACCCAAAAATAGTGAACCCTAAAACTCAAAAATTCTATTGAGTCCATTGGTGAAAGAATTTTGATTTTTGAGGTCATTTGCAAATTCCCATAATTTTTAAGGTTGGCACATAAATTAAGGCAAATATGAATTTTAAAATAAACAACGTAATTTTTTGTGGTCTATGTGAATTTTTGTGAGTTTTCAAAGTTTGCCAAAAAATTGAGACATTTAAGGGTGGCTCGAGTGGCTATAGGACCCACCCACACTTGGCCATTTGGCCTAAGGCCTTTGACAAGTGGCAAGGGTGAGTGACAAGTGGACTTTTCCACTTAAAACAAAAACAATTTTTTCTCCCTTACTCCTAGCAGGAATTGATGCCACTCTAGCCTTCCTCCCCTATTTTTACCTTCTTCTCCACACTAATTCTTGACTTTCTGCTCACTAAAAATTAATTTGATGTGTTAGGGAGTTAAAGGAAAAAGAATTACAGCAAAAGGAGTCCCCAAGAAGAAGTTAAATATCCTTAAAGTTTCTTAGATAGAAGATGTCTAGCAAGCAGCCAAGGTTAGTTCTCTTATGGTTTCTTTGAATTTTCCCTTTGGTTTTCTTACTAGAATTAGGTGTGTGAAATGCCTAACATCTATGGGAACAGATTTCTATAGCTTTTGAGGTGAATTAAAGTAAAAATAAGCTTGAAGAATGGAGAAGAAGAGGATATGGTAGGTTAGAAGGGCATTTTAAGAAGTTTGAAGTGTGGATTGTTCATTTTTTGATGTGTGAGGTAAGTGAATTCAGCAATTCACTTTATGCCCACTAATTTTTAGTAACTTCTCCATTAAGTAGTGATGGTTTAGGTACATGAATTAGTTTGGCTAGGTGCTTTCTTTGAATGATTATAGCCTATGGCATGATGGAATGAGAATTACATGGTTGATTGATGAAAGGAAGTAATGTATATGTTGATTTCATTATTGACCGAGAGGTGTATAAAAGTTAAAGTGTGTTTATGTTGTATAAGACATAAATTAATGGCTTTTCTATTCATATGTTATGGTATCCCTTGAGAAATGATAGAAATATACATAATTAACATAAGGTATACATGTAGCCAAGAGGTGTATGATGTGTGTTTTATGATAGACATTAGAGGTCGATATAGTAATGCATGTGTAAGGGGTGTTTTTAATGGTACAAAGCATGTAAATGTGTGTATTAGTTATGTCCGAGGCATGTATAGCTTATAAAATGGTATGGTTTACTTAGTATAAAGTATAGATGTGTAGGTACATGTTAGGATGGAAATGTGCAAGGTGTGTGTATGATAAGTGATGTTAAAATGCATTAATTGGCAATAAATCCTTTAGTGGTTGAGAGGTATGTATGCCACGGGAGGCTTGGTAATTATGGTATGGGGGCAAGTATAATGTACTTAGGTGATATGAAATAATGTGCACGTAATGCATAATATTGTAATCGCATAAGCTTAGTAAATGTATAACTTGAAATGGCATGTAACATAGGCAAGGAATGGTATGAATAATGACTTTAAAATTTGACTAGGAAATAAGTGTAAAAGTGGCTTGTAAGTTTGCCTATAGAGGCTATGGCTTGTAAATGAAAAACAAGTTCATTTGTATGCCTTTAAGGGCTATGACTTGTAATATATGGTAATGGCATTTTGAACTATATTTTAGCCTTGTAAATGGCCTATAATTTGTTAGCTTAGGGCCTATGAACTTGATGAAAATAGTGCTGAAAGCTGCACTAAAAAATAAGGTGAAATGAACTTAAAAGCTTAGTGAGACCTTGTCGAAACTTGAACCAATAAATCCATTAGAGAGTAAATAGCCTAAAATTGTGAAATACTTATGAAATTGAATATAGCATAATGATCATAATTGTTGGCAATCATACACTGTAATATATTTTCTAATAATTCACCCGGTACAGCCTATTTGTGGCAATACTAGATCGGGCTAAATTTCAACTGTGCTGTAAAAATTATAACTGTCTATTTTTGAGTTTATAATATTATAAAAAATTGATCAATAAAGAAATAGACATAGATTGAAGTTAAATGGCCCACTAGATTGATAAGTATTGGATAGGTTAATCGATTAACTTAGAGATCCTTAGCAGCTGCTACACTATCTACTTTTTGGACAAGGCCAGTATAGCAGTGTAGGTCCTCATTGGGGCCACTGAACTAGTCTATTCTATAGAAAACTTTCTATCCTTGACTCCTGATGTCAGATTTTATATTATTGATGTAGCGGTGTAAATCCTTAAGGGCAACTACACTAGTCTATTAGATAGACCAGTTTACTGGGCTGACATAGCCACTTCATCACTGATCTTTTACAAGTTGCTAGGGCAGTGACAAAGATCCCTGAGGGCCACTACACTAGTATATTGGATAGACCAATCTACTAAATAGACAACTCCTTGTTATTTTCTCCTCAGTGCCAGAATTTAATCGAGCCGGTGTAGTAGCGCCAGTCCAAAATGAGGACCACTGTACTAGTTTATTTTCCCTCTAAATCTAGTGTCTGTTAGGGTTGTCTCTTGAGATGGGCCAACTGAAACCATTAAATAAAATTAGTAAAATTTACATATGTCTACGAAATAAAACATAGGGGTATTTTTGTAATTTTCCACTAATCTTGCTTAAAGGCTTAAATTGTAAAGATTATGCATGTTATGAATAATAATAATCCTAAACCATAATTTATAAATAAAAACACCTTAGGAGTAAAATGGTAATTTTGTATGGTAGTACTCTAGGATAAACTTAGATACTAGAACTAGAAGAGAATAGGAAGATTATGTATAGGTAAACTATTGGACATGTTTTAAATGTTTAAATTTACCATTGAGTATTTTATACTCAGCGTACCTATTTCAGTGTGCAGGTACAAAAAATAAGGACATAACCTTATAAAGTATGTAGGGGAGTTCAAAGGTCAATTTTGAGAAGGTTGATATTGTATGTTTGTATAGATTTTGCACTCTATGTACTTAGGTGGGGAAAATGGGTGTGATATATAAAGGGGCACAGGATTATATTTGTATATATATAGATAGACTATGTTGTAATTAATATATGGTTATTCCTTTTGTGTATATATGCCTTATGTGCATGTTTTGTGCGCCTGAGGCTCTATGTGATTTCTTGACTGTGGCTTGAGGATTGTGATTATTATTTGATAGATGATAATGATAGGTTGATATATGGGGGACCAGAAGGGTCTAAGAGATGTGATGTCTTGTCATAGAAGTGTTTTACAAGTTGGAAAAATTTTGGGATTATGACTCGAGCAGCTATTATGCTACCGAACTTTTAAGAAATATCGTACTATGTTGAAATCCTTCTGTAATAGTACAAACATGATAACATGAACCTAAATGGATTATATGAATGGAGAAAACTAAGTTTGGAGTACGCTAGAGTTGATTAGTACAGCCTAAGTAAAAGTTAAACGAATGACCATGGAAGAAGTCAGGATAGGTGACCTAGTGGGAAATGTACCACTTATTGGGTATCTTTAGGAATCTAGTAAGGGGTGCAACACCTTGCTTGTTTATGAGGTATTTGAATTTAATGTATTGAAAGCAAGTAATCTAGAATTATTTTGTAAAAGGTGTAGGAAACATGTATTAAAGTTAAGGAATTCATGGTTAAGGAATGTGTATTTGTGAATTAAACTTATGGTTGTACTAATTATGTGTCGAATAAGTAAATTGAATGGTGATTAGACGAAAACAATGAATGGAAGGGGTATATCCTTATTGGGCTGAGAGGGTGGTGTTAGTGTGTGTGGTGTGTATGACTTAATTAAAGTGGTATTGGTATGATTTCTAATGTCTTTGACATAAAAATGAATAATTTGTTCATATGTGTGCTGAAAAATAGGAGTGTTAGTATCAAGCCTTAGTTAGCTAAGTGCTTGCCTTAGAATCTAGGCTATGTGTATGGCAACATAACATGGTATATTGTATGGGAATTGGCATGTTAGGAATAGTATTATGGGTATATATGGTGAATTTGATGAAAAAGGCTTGTGTATGTGTGTGCTTGATGTGGCCGAGGCATATACAAGCCATGCCATGGCTTGGTTTCCATGATGTTTGCATTGTATGTGTATAAGCATGATTGAATGATGTTATTATATGTTTATGTGTCATTGAATGTGGAGAAAAGCAGGATCATGGCCATTAACAAGCTTTGGTCAAGAGGTATGTGAAATGAAATTAGCATGAAAAGTATGGTATGGCATGTTATATGTGTATGAGATTCGCATGGCACATTTGGCATGAATTGTCTAATTTACATTTGGCATGAGTTAAGTGAATAAACATGAGTAATAAGGTATGAAATGTGTAGATATTAGGTTGTCATTTAAGGTTGAGAAGTGGTTAAAAAGGAACTTAGAAAGGGCTTAGAATGACATAGTGAAATTAACTTTAAAAATGGACTAACTTGGTATGTAAATGGCACCTTAATTTTGGGACATCTTATAAGGTTTATGTCATTTAAATTGAAACCTCTTTTAAGGTAATTTGAGGTGTATAATTAAACTTCACATTAGGCCTATGAATATGTATGAAAATAGGTGCAAATGGCACTGGAAAATTGCATGAAATAGACTTAGTGCAAAACCTAAAATGGCATACACAAAAATGAAAATGACCTATAACTGTCCCAAGAAAATGACTTAAGGACACATATACTGAAATGTACCTTGAACATCGACATAATTAGGTTAAAACAATGGCCTATAATTGACTTAATGTGATCCTAATTATGCCTAAGAAAGTAACTTGCAATGGCTTAGAAAAATTTACCTGTAACTGTCCGGTAGGACCAAAAATAACCTATAACTGTCCAGGTCAAATTTTGACTGTCAAATAAAATTCATAAGTATCTAATTTTCACTTCTAAATATTATAATATAATGATCAATAAATAAATAGACATAAAATAAGATTATATGGCCCATTAGTTAGAAATCCACTGGATAGGTTGACCGATCAAATTAAGGATTAACAACTGCTAGATGATTACTATTATTTTCTAGATATTAAGAGTTCTATGGACTAATCCCTTCTATCTTTTAGAGGTGTTGATTTTGATAATTATTTAGATATTAGGAGGTACAAACTGATCCCTATTATCCACTAAAGTTCTTACTGTGATTCTTGGATATTAGGTGGTCTATAGACTAATCCCTGCTATCCATAAATTATTAGTGGTTAAGTTATTGTCATATTGGGAGGTCTATAGACTGATCCTTGCTATCTTTTATCTAGTATTGGGAAGTTCAAGTGAGCTAATCCTTACTATCAGACCAAGTAGGTGTAGCAGTTTGGGCCTAAAATTTAGGCCATTACATAACTTTTCAATTCCTTCTTGGTCCAGTGTCTTAGGTGTAGTCTATCTAGTTGGGCACATTAAATTAAATTGAATTAATATACATAATTGGTTGATGGCAAGTTACCGTATAATTAATTTAATTAAAGTTATTACAGTGGCATTTTGGTAATTATTGGGAATATATTGCATATCACCTAAATTGCCTGAATTACTTGCTATACCACCCACACACTGCATATTGACTATCATATTTTCAATGCATATGAACCATTGCATAGCATGTTTTAAATACCTTAAATTGACTACTGGGTTTATACTCAATGTACCAGTGTTTTGGTGTGCAAGTTGCACAGGTAAGTAGTCTAGCCTCAGAGATCGTGTAGTGTAGTAGCATAGTCTTAGAAGGGTATATATTATCTCTTTTCTTTTGTTTTGTTTAGCTAGCACTCATGTAAACACTATAGGGTATGGGTTTAGCATGCTTAGAGGCTGCTTATATCTGTATATATAAAGGATAGATGTGATGCATATAAATAGGTGATTTGTCTAAATGGCTTACTTTATAATTTTTTTATAAATGTTGGATTGAGGCCTTATGTGTTTATAATGTGTGATGGATGTGTGCTGATGTTGAATGGGGGACTAAAAGGTTCCATAAGGAGGTAGAATGATATTGCTACTTCTAGAAGTGTTTTTATAAGTGAAAGAAATTTTGGTATGTCACCCGAGTAGCCGTTATGCTACCTAATTTTTTATAACATGTAAAATGTTTGTAAATGGGTTTTTTAAGTCTATCATACCATAAATGAACATGTTTAAGGGTTAGAATAAGAATCTAAGCAATATCTAATAAAGTTCTAAAATAGTCCATAAGTGTTAAGGAATACATACCTAGAGCAATCCTAGGATAAGTGACCTAGCAGGAAGTGCATCGCATGTCGGATTTCTTCAACAGTCTGATAGGGGGTGTCAAAAGTGTAGTCCATATGGACATATGTTTTGAATTCTAGTCCTTATAAAAAACTATATTTATCTTCATGTTTTCTTTTTCATGATTTATTCATCATTCTTTTAGTTATAATCATCATTTAAGCATACATCATGATCATATATGTTTGTATCACACAAATTATTAACATTCTATTTGGTATTGCTCTTCAGTCTTTATGGACCATTATTTTGTTACTAACCTCTTTCCTTGAGTTGTGTAAGAGTCACCATTCTTACTAAATTAGAGGTTCGAATGGATATATTAGCCCTTACATGGAACAATCTATAAGAATATAAACTAGAGCTTTATCTAGTCCATATGGATTGACCACGCTGAGGTAGGACCAAACATCTTACCCTTTATTTCTTTATTTGGCTTTATACCCTTCTAATTTTGTTGAT
Organism: Hura crepitans; assembly: GCA_948208565.1. NCBI lineage: Eukaryota > Viridiplantae > Streptophyta > Magnoliopsida > Malpighiales > Euphorbiaceae > Hura > Hura crepitans. Next base: position 9,863 of record CANXYI011081340.1, read on the forward strand.
TATTTTCACTTGTAATGAGTTACTTAATAACTTATTTTACACATTAAAACTCAACCACACATCAATGATTTTCTACATAATTAATTGTTGTTTTCATAATAAAAATTATTTTTGAGTTTTCCTTAATATAAATATCCCATAGAAAATGTACTTTAATAAAGGCAAATATCTTAAAGATGGGAAT